>JAAEAF010005466.1:0-72312 GCA_011037195.1 Triatoma infestans
CTCCAATTACTCTTTTTTTTAAATCATTTAATTATCCAATATAAACCTAGTGTGAAACAATCAGACGACTATTTCTAACTTCTCTTAATACAGTTATATATAAATGATAAATTTTCTTTTAATTCAAATTTAAGCTGCAACAGAGGCAGGTAGAGAATGATTATATTGTAGATAATCAATAATAAACAAACACATTTGAATCAGTACGTAAAACGTGAAAAATTGATGTTCTTAATAGATTCCAAGGCATCAATTCAAGCATTAACCAGTAATAAGTTCACAGATTGTACGGATCTAACTGAAAGTTGCCCTCTAATATACAACTTAATAAGTTCAGAAAATTAAGTAACCTCCAATGGATCCCCTCCCCTTGTGGAATTCCGAGAAATGAAAAAGCTGACCAGTTAGCGGAAAAATGGAGCACAAAAGACACAGCCAATGTGTCCCCTTACCTTTCATGCTGCAAAATGATTAGTCAGAAGGGAATAGAATAAAAGAGGAGTAAGAACGTACAAGTAGCTGGCACAGGATAAAACTTGGCCAGTTCTGGTGGGTAGACGGTTGTTTAGACACTTGTTTCAGAGCTCTGACTACTTCAAATTCCAACTTTATCGGGTAGGAGTTAGACAAAACCCAACTTGTACTCTGTGTGGCCCAAGCTCCAATGATTTTTGAGCATCTTGACACATGTTCTCAGTTAGACGACATATGATCTTCCTTTATTTCTGACTGCGACAAGTGGATGAAGATGTCGTATGGCAGCTTTGCCTTAAAAGACCAAGGGTGGGGGGATTTGAATTTTTTCCAATCAGATTTCTCTCAGATTCCTCAGAAGCAACTAAAAACAAATTTTTCAAAAAAAAATTTCATATAAAAGTGATACGTTTCTATCTATCTAGCAAGCATTCCAAGTTTAAAGAAAACAAACCATTATAAGCGTTTTCCAAAAAATTTAAAAAACTCAGAAACCTAAAAATTGTACTTCTAGTAATCTGATTTTCTTCAAATTTGGAATTCTATCAATGCTTATAATGTATATTAATATTAGATAAGTAGGATTTCCATATATTATACTGAAGTGGTAGTTTAAGGGAAAACATAACGCTACTGTTCCTCCAGAACCCACAAAAATCAATTTTCCCGGGAAAATTTTGCAAATAAAAGTGATAGAAATTTTGTGTATGGAAATTTTATACTTGTTCCAGGCGCTCTATTTATTTTATACAGGCGCTCTATGTCAAATTCAATCAAGTAAACTTTACAAAATAGCCAATTAATCAAGTGTCTAATATATATCTGAATCATCTTTTGCTGATTTGCCTTAGGATCTAGACTTTTACTGGCTAGTTGACAGGATTTCAGCATTCAAAGAGCTATCCTGAGTGATCACAGGTTCAGAAGATCACTGAATGAATATCTCCCCTCCAACTATGACAGAATCTCCTTGAAAATTCTCGTTAAAACAAAAAAAAGTATTGAGTGTATCTCTACAAGCTCCTTCTCAAATGCACTAAAACATTCTAGACTCATCAATAAAGAATAAGTTTCTATACTGATCTACTTCCAATTTGTATGGAATTTAATCGAACAGTTTTGTACTATAGGGGCCAGTTCTAGGCATGAACAGGACTAACGTCTATAATACTGCCGCCTCATTATTCTTCGACGGCATTTATCAATACCTTACCATTCAAAATTGGTTAAGTGACTATCTCTGAAAAGTATTGATACAATAAACTGATCTATGATCGGGACTGTGTAGTGCACCTTCACTTAGCGCCCCAAGGCTCTAGCCATTCAGATAAAAACTAACTAAACGGCCCCTAATATAGAAACAAAATGTTTGCTCTATGAACCCCAATTTTTCATAACTTCATCACTTCAATTCTCGGATGACTAGAATATCGTGGCAGATAACTTTACGATATAAAGTAATTGTTCGGCAAGGTAGTACCTATTTTCAAGCCATCAGAACTAAAAATAAAATAAAAAAAATGAACATTCCAGAAAATGAAAAATTTACAAGGATATGGATAATGTTATGTGCACTGTTGCAGGAATTCAAATGCTGTTTCATATTGGTTACGAGATCCCATTTCCCAACAAGGCATTTCCTCTTATTGAATAAACGCTACATTCGATTAATTTGGTTCCAGCTGTAGAAGAAGAACTTGTCTCTTGTGTACAATGACTTTATACTAACGTGTTTAACAACAATACTAATATCATTCTTAGTATTGAGAAAATAAACTAAGACGTCATCCTATTTTATGATTTTTGTAGAAATTTTATTGGAATCATTAAAGCATTAACGTTATTATATAAGCAGTATGTAATAGATTAAAGTTATCTCTATTAAGCAAAAAAATAATTTACCTATTATTCAGCTATTAAAGTATTTTTTTTTTTTTAGTTTAAAAAGGTGTAGCAGTAAAATGAATGTGCGAAATATATATAACGAATATTTCTTTTAAATTTAATAATTTGGTGAACAACTTGATTTATGATTATTTGATTTACAAATGCATTAACTTTCTTCTTCATATGTTGTATATTAAAGACTGTAATTTAAAATTATGTAAAAAAAAAATAAATAATAAATCTCTACTAAATTAGACAGTAATTATTTTGATTTATTTTTAGATGGTGCTATTATGCTTTGCTCTGATCATGCTATCATTTACACAAGCAAAATACTACAGGATACAACCAAATTATGATTTTGGTAAGTAATATTTCATCTACTACCAACCATTTGTAGAAAAATAGGACTAACTTTGGATAAAATTATAAATTTATAATTTAAACTTCCCAGTATTTGTTTACAGTTGTAAACATGACCTAATAAAACGTATTCATTCAGTTTATAACTTTCTTATTATCAACACACCTTAATCCTTTTAATAGCTAACTTGTTGATTTAACAAGTATGGTTGCGTGAAATATAAAGTTGAAATCAACTCTCCCGAACTTGATTGCCTTATTCTGGACGAAACCGGTCAGAAACAGAAAAAAAAAAAAAAAAAATAAGCTTGCTACGACAAATAAAATCACAGCTATTTGTAAAAGTCTGCAATATACCGCAAAACCGAAAAATATCTTAAACTTGACATTCTTTTTTAGGTACAATCAATGTTTGAACCGGAAGCATGACTTCTTTACTAATTTTATCGCGATTTTGTCGAACATGGTTCCCATGATTTTCTTGAAACTTGTACGACTTTATAGAATTGATTTATTTATTGATTTTGAGCACTTATCACTCTTATTTGAGTACTTATCACACTTATCATCATTCCGGAAAAGTTGATTTTAGGAAAGAATCTGATGAATCTGTACGTTAGATTACAAATGTTATAGAGGTTAATCCATGTTACTGGATTATAATCAAGTGCTTTTCCTATCTTACAAGGGTTAGTCTATTCCTTTCTTTTTTCTGATCATTTTTGAGCGATTATCATTTTTGTTTGTCAATTATTTTTTTTTTTTCTTCCTCATTATCACAATCTCCGGTAATCGGTTTAACCATGCCGTAGAATGTCAAGAATGTATTTTTATATTTATTTCGTCATTTTGGAATAAAGAATTATTATTATTATTATAATAGGCTCAGTTGCTATAGCAACTGAGTTCAAATTTCAACTTTATAGAAAATTCGTCAATTTTTATACTTTTTATTACCTGTAGGACGGGAAAATCATATAAGTGTTTCATTCCAAAAATTGTTTATGGATTGTAATAAAACAGAACATAAAATCTACAGAAACAATCATTCGTATCACAATGTTCAACTTTTGACCTTAATCAACAATCCACATTTTTAACCTTCACTTATTCCAGAAAGTTTACTTAACTTTCTTTTATTTTTTACTTTTGTCATCAGTTTCCAAACTTATCTACATCGTGATTCAGATATTCATAAAACATTAACAATTTGACCTCGAGAAGAAAGAATGAAGTAAATGCATGGATAATGAACCAAAAAAAAAAAAAAAATTCTAAGAAATTGAGATTTCTAAATACAAAATGATTTATAGAAAAGGATTTAACATTTTGAATCAATAACTAGAAATAAATTCACTAAAAATTAATAATGGGAATATGAAATTGTTAACTGTTATAAACTAGATTATGTAAAGAATGGGTGAATAAATAAATAAATGAATAAATAAGGTTGGTTTTCACATAACATGATGTTTAAGGTTGTAAAATAGATGTCGACGTTCGGTCATAAAAAAAAAAAACTCTTTTTAAATTTCAACGTTTCGGCAGTTATTTCCTTCTTCAGGGTAAAAATTTCTTGTTAGAATTTCTTTTTGATAGAGCGGTTGATTCAATTAGAGTTCCTAATTGAATACAGCGGTCGTAACGAACTTCAAAAGATGATGTTTAAGGCTTTTGGAAGCTCTGTTTATTAATATTTAAGTTTTAAATTTTTTTTTTTTCACTTTGCTTTTTTTTAATGAACAGAGTTCGAGTTTTTAAATTTTATGGTATTATTGAGAACGGTCAAAACTGAAGCTCACAGCTGTTTTTTTTCTTTCTTTAATTCAACATCTATGGTCATTGGCGCCCGGAGCCTTTGTCAGTGCAATGCCGGCCTCTAGTCAGTGTTCTGTCATTACAGACGACACTGTCCATCACCGGACAGTGAGCTGTACAAGCCCCTAGGAAGAAAAAATCTTAGGGTAGCACAGCTGGATTCGAACCCAGGTCTTCCGCATGGAAGTCCAGTACGCTAACCATTCAGCTATTCCCTTCCCTTCTCACCGCTCTTATAAGGAGGCGAAAAAGTAGTGAAAACGTTCTGGGTTCAATAATTGTTGAAGGGTATTTTCTCTCCTGAGAGGAAAGCAGATCAACTTCAAGACGCGTTATAACTAGCTACTATCGAAAGATTTATTTATAGCCTAGACGGGTGACAGAACGTGATGATCTTTTAGAAACGATTCTATACATCTTATTTTTGATTAAGATGAAAATCCAAGAACTTGGGAGAATTGAGTGCCTTTATCATCTTGCTTATAGCCCCGATTAGCCTCTTCTTCTTATCCATTTGTTCAGGTCAGTGAAACATTTTTTCTAGATCTCTGTTCAACAATTTAGAAAGATCTAGGTATTATTCATATTTAACCAATTAATTTGAAAATTTCAAACTCAGGATTTCTGGTCATTAAATAAACTGCCAAAAGTTTGATTGAAAAACAGAAGTTTGCTTTCTTGTAGTGACCAAAACCAAAATCCCCTGCGTCTGAAAGTTGAAAAGGTATAAAAGATCAGAATAGGAGTATTCGTAACTTTCAAACCAAGGGACAAAAGTATTGGAAATGAAAATTCCCGCTCATCACAATGTAGAGTACCCCCTTATAACATGATGCATGGAATTTCCGGTATAAGGGATAATTTTTTATTAAACAAGCAATCTGTAATGAAAAACAGACATTTCCTTTTTAGCTAATCTTAAAAGTTCATTGATAACGTTAATTTTATTAAACATATTAAAAGAAATTATTGCACTCAGTGAATACGACAATAAATAAAGCAATGAGATAGGTTTCATGATTTTGATAACGCATGTTAGTATCATTTAAAGCGCTCTCTTGGTGAAGAATTTTATAATTATTTTAATAAGTATGTTTTTGAAGAATTAGAATTTTCAAGTGGAACACACTTTGTGCCGCTTAAAACAGCTAACTGTAACAAGAAACACAAATCTATATACGATGAGCAGTTAGAGACAATATGATTGTTCAATGTAACTCTAAATGAAAGCGTGCTCGCTGATAATTTTTACAATTGTTCCGTATAGAAAAACAATGTTTTTGCTATAATAATAATTAATTAAATTTTCTATAACTATTTACAGTTTATGACCATACTTTCTTCACCTGTAGTTTGTAATGGGTATAAGGGATTTACCCAACTCAGTAGCTTCCTGAAGCAATAATTTTTTTTCATTTATAAACAAATAAAAGGTAATAATAAAATAAACAAAATTGAAAATTTTGTTTAAAGCTTATTTTACTTTGCTATTTTTATATTTCACGAGTAAATTGAATTTTCCATTCGTGTTTAAATAATTGCCGGTAATAATTGTAAACATTGTTTTTGTTAAAAATATTGAAGGTACTGAAAAAGAATATTATTTGGTAACCAATCTTAGTCAATAAAGTTTTGACAATATCAGGGCAGAATTTTTTGTTAGAAACAAGAATAACTGGATCCGAAGTTGTTACTGAACTCATTTATTTATATAAATATATATAGGACAGGGAATAGCTAAGTGGTTAGCGTACCGGACTCCCAAGCGGAGGAGCCGGGTTCGAGTCCAGTTGTTACTGCCCATAGATTTTTTTTCTTCCTAGTAGCCTCTACAGCTCACTGTCCGGTGATGGACAGTGTTGTCTGTAACGAGAGAAAACTGTCCGGAGGCTGTCAGTGTACTGAGAATGCTCCGGGCGCCAATGGCCATAGATGTTTAGGGCACCTAAAATTTAAAAAAAAAATATTTATATATTTATATAGGCTTGGCTCAATCATCAGATAGTGTAGTGCGTAACAGAAGCAATGAGTTGAAGTCACATTTCTACAAGAACTTAATTAGCCTTACTCTGACGATGGATGGAAATTCGAAACCGTCAGAAACATAGAAAGTATGCATGCTACGACGGATAAAATCGCAGATATTCACTTCTATACCTGCTTGGATACCCCCACCTCTCCACTATCTTTATTTTAGGATAAATGAATGAAAATTTGGAGTATAAATAAATTTTTCATTTTACATACTTATAATCGTATTATCGCAGTAAAATAAATTCATGCGAGCGTGAAAAAAAAGCGAAGATTTTGCGTTGTTTTTGACTTTACTTAATTTTAATGAGGGTCATCAAAGTGGCTATATTGTTGACTGTAGAATAAGTCCTTTGAAAACCCCTGAATTGTAACTTTGAAACTTACCTAACCTAGCTCTCCTTCTCCACCCTGTAACTAGCTTATCCAACGAAGCCCTGTCAATAATTTACTGATACTATTAGCGATAACTGTGCCTCTATAATTGCAAGTTTAGTTTAGATCATTTTTTTATGGATTAAGAAAATAATAGATTGTTTAAAACTATTTGGCTTGTTACCGATAGTAAAGAAGAGTTTCCAAAAAATTGTTGGGAATATTTAATAATTTCATTAGGATTCCTGTCTGGTCCGGGCGTTTTATTGGTTTTCATTATATCCCAAATTTATATTTTCTGTTAAAATTCAATTTCAATAATTTCACATTATCGTAATATATAATTTCCTTTTCTTATAGCAGTAAGATCAATGTAATCAAACAAGTCACGAGGAAGTTTTTAGTTGTATCCTTTTTTCTCACAGAAGTAGGCGAAATGTCCCCTTGATGAAACCTTTTAAAGTTATGACCACTTAAATGCAATAAACATCATCATTTCCTTCCAAATCAGTAGATTTTTCTACAGAATATTATAAAAATAAATGCTTGCAAAATTCTAAAAGCTTAATGCTTATAGGTGCTTAAAGGTAGATCATTGGAATCACAAGTATTTTAAACCACTTATAGCTGCCATTTTCATGAAAAACTCTTGAGATTTCAGGTTGAGACCTTCAGGGTCGTTAATGGAGCAATTCATTAGCTTTGAAGGTGTTACGACCCTGAAGAAGCTAGTACCAATATGGGTGAAACGTCGCTTTCAAGAAACCACGTCGGTTTCAACTTGGAAACTCGAGTGCTTTTTCCATCCAATTATAGATATAAGGTCCAATTAAAAGATCGCGTCTTTCGAGAATACTATTTTATGAAGCTGGTCATGTTTACAACTAAAATTATAAAGTGCTCATAAAAGTACAAACTCAGAAATTTGATAATCTGAAAAACTGATTAAGTGTGAATCTATGTATAAGCAAACACAAATTGACGTTTGAACTTTTATTTTGACACAAGAAACGTAACTTATTATTAAACTTGTCTAATTATGGAAACATCTCCAGAGGAATCTATGTTTCCTGAAATCCTTTTACATTATATTATTTTAAAAACCTAATATTTTTTAATGTACAGTACTAACTAGAGTAGATGCATTTTTACTAATTATTGCATGCTTTTGAAGTAGATGTAGGTATGAGGTAGCATGAAGTAGTTGTTGTTGCAGTAGATGATTGGGTGAGGGGAAAGAGACAATCACATCCAGACGTGACGCAAGCAAGACTTCCAGCCGTGCCATTCCAATCCTCTCAGCCAGCTGATCCACCATCTTCGTATGTACCTTTGGAATATCTGACACCACCAGCTATTGACGCTCCTATCGGAGATCACTCATCATCAACATCACACACACCACCACCACCACAACCACCACCTCCACCGCCTCCATCACAAATTCCACAGAGAGGTGAAAAATGGGAACTTGGTTATGATGCTGGAGAACTATTGGTGCCACCCGTACAAGATGAGAATTCAGTAAATTATAACAGTCTTAAACTTCAACAATCTAATAATCCATCAGAGGTGATTACAGTGCCATCTAAATTAATACCTGGAGAAATACTTCCACTTGAACAGGAAATTGCTGCATCTGAGGTTTCCGGTAGAAATTATGGTGATTATGGAGGATCTGAACCAAGATATAAAAATGATAACCGCCATGTGTATTCCTTTGTCAAGACGGATCCACATGGTCACTTTAAATGGGGAGTCCATATCGGACAATAGCCGTGAGTAAAATGTATATAGATAGTATAAAGTTATTGATATTAATGGGCTTATAGTTTGAATATTTTAAATTTTTGTGTAAAAATTGACATTTAAATTTTTCTTGCAATTTTAGATGCACAATTGTTTTTTAGCTTTTTATATTGATCTGATGTGTCCTCTTTGGAGGAAACCTGGTGATAATTATCACACAAACCTGCCAGTCAGATAACCTTGGGATTATAACTTGTGAAAAGCTTAATTGTTAAGATATACCAAGGACAAATATGTAAAATTTAAGTTTAAAAAGAGAATTTGTCATTTTTATAGGTAATTGTACTAACAGGAGGTAGATAGATTTGCCAAATCAGGCGCCTCTCTCCCTTTCATTGGTCCCGAGCCTGCTGTTGGTGTGTCTTCTGGCACATATTTGTCAGGCTTCCAGACGTAGGCTTCCCAGACTCATCCTTATGAATGAGTGCAGTGGGTTGTCGGCAGCCTAAGATGCTCATTGGGGGTCCAGACGGAGCTTTGAGTAGCGGAATCCGATGTCTTTCACGGACCTCTCTCAGGCATCTGATTGGCTTCCTCACTGGTCATTGTGGCTTAAGGAGATATCTCTATATAATAGGACTTATGCCTGACCCCTTTTGTAGAGTTTGTGAGACGGAAGAGGAAACACCCATGCATCTAATGAGGGATTGTTTGGGCTGTGAGGAGATTAAGTTTAGGACCTTCGGCCGGAGTAGGATATCTGGAGAGGAGCTTAAGCTATGTCCTTTTAAGGTTTTGGTCCAATTTGTTCGGTCTGTGGTGAAACTTAGATGGGTAAAATCTGGGCCTGGACTTTTGTTCCAGGCCCTGTTGTTGTTATTCTTTAGAGGTAGCTATATGGGCCCAGGGAGGCTTTGGATAGCGGAGGGTTTTGCCCTGCCCTTCCTTGAATAATAATAATAATAATATCAGGAGTAAGAGAAAGTCGTGTGAGTGTTTCATAGAATATTTTTACTTTCTCTTGCTCCTAGTAAGATACATTATTGAGATCGTGTCAAATTTTTGATATAGAGTTTTTACCGGAAATATATGTTTTGTGGTATCCGGAATGCGAAAAGAATGTTTTTAGCGAATGGTGTGTGTGTGTGAGAGAGGGGGGGGGCAGAGAGAGAAAGAGAGAGAGAATGAAGAAGAGTGTGTATAAGTATGAAGAGAATATCACAACAAAAAAAGAAGAAAAACGCAGGAACTCAAACTTGGTATTCCTGTTTAGGAATTACCATCGCTGAAACCAACACTGAATGGATTTTTCAGTTTTTTTGCGATTTTCTCAAAAATGGCTTCAACGATTTTCTTTAAACTTGGTAGAAACTATTTTTTTCTATCGCTAAAGTACTACTTCAGTACAACATATCGTATTACCATTTATATAATTATTAATGTACGTTAAAATTATTGCGGGGATTCCAAATTTGATGAAGTCGATTAACCGGATGTGCAACTTCCGTCAGAATAAGGCTTATGAATTTTTTGGAATGTCCTCGGAAATGGCTACAATGATTATATGTTAAGTACACATATAAAGGAACGCTAACTACACATATAAAGGAAAACCCTAACTACACATATAAAAACGTATCACGTTTATTTCAAACATTATTCCAACAAAGTTTTGGAGCGGGTTTTAGGAAGACTCTCAAACTTAGATTTGAATTCAAACTGACGGAACGTTGTCTTAGGACTGGAATGATCCACAGTGTCCACTCAGGTATGTGTGTTTTTAATATCCACCACCTTTTTTTTATGGCCAACCATTCTAAACGTTTCTAACATTGCAAGTTTAAAGATTTTTTTAAAATTTTTAAGTGAGTTGTACTCATTTTTTAGTAAGAACTTCTATATTCTTCAACAGCAATACCCAACATCTGGTGATCTCTCTTGGGCTCACACAAGATTTAAAAGACAAGCAATGACTAAACGTGTTAAAACTTTTCTACATAATTCTCGGAAGATGAACTGAACTACCTACGGAATTGAAAAGACTGATATATATATTAGGGTAAAGCTAGGAGAGATGACGGGGTTAGGAGAGGAGACGCAGGCTTTGCTTCTCTTGTTTGCAAGCACAAGTGAAGCGTCATGGAAGTTAGTCCAGGAGTAGAGAGTTTAGAAGCGAACATATTGCAAAATTCTTCAGTTATTCTGTGGGTTCTTCTGTGTTCTACGAACATTTATATGGATCAGCTATATGTGGTGAATGCCTGAATTTTCATAACGCTTAGAAATTTTTTTTTTTTTATATACTACATTAAATGCAATTGAAATGAAAGATTTCCTGCTGTCGTTAAAGTTAGACTCGTAGACATAGTGTTTACCAAGTTTCATGTCGATCAGCATGTTACCTTCACAGAGGAGAAGTCTCCTAACTATGGAGCATCATCTATCCTACCATATTAGGAGAGATGGCCAAATGTAAGTATATTTATATTTTGTTTCTGGAATAAATGAGAATATCTTTATTTTGAAAAATAACATTTTCTTGTAGAGAATAGTAGTTGACATATGTTTTATAAGCAATACCACTATTATCTCCTATATTTTGATTCAGGGCATAACTTTGAAATGTGCGTCATCTCTCCTAGCTTTACTCTACGATTCTCAAACGTAGGTGGACTTGCGGAACTAAAACTATGGGTTTCGGCTAAACCTACAAACATAAGAACTATTCAGACATTCCAAACCAAAACTACTCCGACAGATAATTGACGCTCCTTACTATGTCACAAACCTCCATCTCCATAACGATCTCAACATCCCTTTCATACAAAGAAATATCCAAGATATCACACCACTCTCATTGCTCTAATACCACAATCTCTTGCCTATACTAATGTCCCTGACAATGGTACCGAGATTTCCTTCATGATTGATCAAGCATTTTAAACAGGCAGAGGACGTCATGTGTACTTTATTTTATCGTAATAAAATAAATCTTTCTATGACACAGATACTATTTTGTAGATTTAAATATTTGTTTCTAGTTCGAAGGTTACAGTGAATTATCTAATAATTTAATCTAATTGCGTTACACAATTTGTTTTTTAAATGCGTTACTCAAACCAGATTTATATATTTATTACTGACGCTATATGATTTTATCTGTGCCCTATGTTACAGCCACAGTTACATAGAAAGTGGAATAGGAACCAAAAAGAGGAAAAAGCTTTGTGATAACAAAAATGGCAAGAAAATAACATGAATCAAAATGTATATTGGGCAAGACAACATTTACAATTGCTACCCTGGGCGTTCTAGAGTTAATCAGCATAAATCTATGGAGGTCTTAAATCTTAATAAAGAACAACACATTGTCCAAATTATTGAATAATTTTTTTCTCAAACAAAATTCAATGGCCCAGGACACAATTACAATTGCCGAAACTTGTATAACTTCGTCAACTTATTTAATCTTACCAGCAAATCTACCATTCAGTGAAACATCCTTGAGGATCCTACTATTCCATCGGTTGTGGCGTTAAATTAGAGTTTTACCTTTATTTATTGTAGTGTCCTTTCATTAGAGTTTTGCAGAATTGGCAACCATAACAAAAAATAAGGCAGATGCATAATAAAATAGAATTTTGAATTTTTTTTTTTTATGAAACGTTGTAGAAGTTTTCCTTTGTTGAATCATTATTTCCACTTCTTTTTTTTCTTGTTTGTTTGTATTAAATTAAATTAAACGTGTTGCAGTAAACGTTACTCATGTTTTCTGAGTCTGTTTTGGAATTGATACTATTTTCAATTAACTTTATATGTAAATAATTCAAGAATTTTTTTTTTTTCAAGTGTTTTTCTAGTCCTAGTATCTTAATATTGTGATGGTGATTTTTCCACATTCACTTGTTTTTTTTGTAGTCGTATTTGTGTTGGTTCATTCTGGTTTGGAGAAACTGTTTTGTCTCTCTTTATCAACTTTGTTACATTTTTCATCTTTTTTCCCTATACCCGGAATCAGATAGACTAGATCAGTCTTTTAGAATTATTTTTTTGCTTATCCTCTTTAAGGGAGTGAGGAGAGACTTTTGTTTTATAAGTTAGCTGGATTTGTGGCTATTTTTATGTGTGGATTTTTATTTTTTTGTTGTAGTTTTTCTGATAATTTGTTGATATATATTAAGGCAAATGTATTGGTGTTTGTATTGTTGGTAAGGTCGTTTTTTTAGCCATTTTGGAAACCGATTATCACAATTGCTAATTATGTTTTTTATTATACTTTGGGATAGCTTTTTAAGAGTGTTCTTAACTAATTTTTCGTTTGGTATATGGAAAGTTTTGTGACGTTTATGCCGAAAAAAATCGAAAGCAGGAAAATAAGAAATTCTATTTTAAATCACATTATATTATATTTTCACATATTATATCTTTTTTGCTGGTTAATTAATACAGGAATTTAGCAAGATATAGCCATAGATTTGAAGACAGAGGTTTGAGCATAAGGTTGATGATATTCGGTCTGTTTAGTTGAGTTTAAGAATATTTTTTCCCAAACTGGGGCAAGCATAGGTTAAAGCTGACAAGAATGTGTTGTCATATATAATAACCTTTTAAACCTTCAATAATAAAATCTACAGGAACATTGGCTGTTCTGGGCAGTATGTTTGTCAATTCAAAGATCGAGTTGATATATAGTCAAGATGTGGTATCCGTCAAAAATAATCGTAGAAATTTCAAATAATCTATCAATGAAATTTGCTGACCATTTAAAAATACTTTTGTGATGTGAGATATTTTCTTTTCGATTGTAGGTAATATTTTACTATTAGAGAATAGCCATCTATTTCCAGAACCTGGACATCTTTGCCAACCACCAAATCATGTTGTTTGCAAAAGCTACTACTTCAGTCATAATTCAGCATGTACTACATTTTAAATAATAAAATATCAAAATCCCAAAATTGGGTCTACAACAAAATTCCTGAGGACACCCCATCATATTGATTGCTTCCTCTCTTTAAAATTATTTATGGAGCAGCAGCAGCAGAGCGCTCATGGAAATAATCTCGGTATAGATAAAACCTATTTTATGGTCAGTTCACTTCCCTGAATTGATGTCTAAAGATATAATAAGAAATTTTGTTTCTAATTCAGTTGCTCGACTACACAGAAGTTTTACTGGAAGACAGTGTGGACGAAATCCTTGTTGATTGTCACTCGTAGTAAGTTTCGAATCCAGTGATAAATGAGCCTATTTAAAAAAAAAAAAAATCCCATAAGATTTCCTGCAATGGTGGAAAAGAATAGTGAGGTTAGGGTCTTAGATAAAAATAACAACTACAAATTTGCCAACGTTTCGACAAATATATTGTCTTTATCAGGGCACACAAAAAAATATAATACTTTTTAATACATGACACTTAACATTGAACAATTTAATAAACAAACTATTGAGTGGAAATATTCCAAAACACACACGCCAGCATAATTTATTATAAAATGAGTGTTCACAAAAATCCTAGTAGTGAGTAATCAATATATATATATTGTCATGTTGACATCAGTCAGGATGCCAAGTCCCTGATTCCTTGGGTGGTCGTCCAAACTTTCGAAATATTTGAAAGTTGCAAAATCCTTTTTTGTAAAGTATGAGAAACAAAATACTTCCGTTTAACATCTAAAAATATGAGTATCAGAGATATTTTCCGTGATAGCCTGCTTCTTTTTGTAGTCATCGACTGGTTTCGGGCGTTCGCCCATCATCAGGATGTTTTTTGTTAAACAGTGTGACAACACAGATTTGCACAGAGCACAGAGGAACCGGTCGATGGCCACAAAAAGAAGCAAGGATATCACGGAAAATATCTCTGATGCTTTCCTGCTTTACAGAACCAACCACATCTAAAAATATTGTTGGCTTAATATTGCACCATTTATTGCATATATTTATATTTATTTAATAATGTGTATTATAATATATGTACATAAAGATTAGACCAGACATTCTAAGAAGTAATAGGTCATGATTAATATAAAATGTAATTTGCTGGCATTTACAATATATTTCCTAACCAATGGGAATTTAGACAGATGGGGATTATCTTCCTTACACTTCACTTTCGCCAACATAGTTGGATAAGTGTCAGTACTGTATATTGGTCGAAAATTATTAAAACTTTTAGTTTTTTTTTTAATTGTTTATTGAATTGTATGTAATTTGAAAATATTTTGCTTCTTCATCAAGCAATTAATAATTGTTTATTAAAATTTTGAAGTAACAAATAATTTTGTTTTAGATAATTGATTCAGTGTAAAATTGAATCATTAATCTTTATACCAGAGACAGTTTTAAATGTTGCTGGAATCGTTATCGCCAGTATAATGGAATAAATAGTCCTCTGTTGAGCGCTCACATCGCACAACTTCCGTCTTCAACGATGCATACAACTTTTGTAAACCAAGCTTCCTTTAGAAGCGATAGAAAAATCGTATAAAAGCATGCAATTTTCAGAGCTATAGTTAGTCAAGAAACAATGTGTGAGACATAAAAATCACACTTGAAAAAGTTTAACAAGTTATCAAGAATTAAAATAGCAAGTCTGGAACAAGCATTCATGGGCTTTGCCCTTGTATTGCATAGTTTACAACACAATTCTGTAAGATTTTACAAGAAATTGCTAGCATAATCGATCTTAAGACAAGCCAGAGTTCTAACTAGCTACACCGCTCTTCAAGATACCAATCTATATCACCAGCCAGCCATACAACACTATTTGTTCGGACAGTAGTCTTCTTTTTTCTCCTCACAAAATATCGCCGAGTATAAAAATTGTGAGCACGATGTGTGTTCATTTCAACTTTACCAGCAACCCAATTTTTTGTCACCAAAATGTAATGTTGTTGTTGTTGTGCGTAGTTGTGTGTTTGTAGTAGTGTGTAGTACGAGCGGTATTGAAAGGGCTTATGTGTGTGTATGTTTAGAGAGATAGATGTTTAAGATATAATGAAGAAATAACAACTACTTACAATAAATAATTTGACTATATATGAATTATTGAATAATGTAAATAACAATTACAAGTTAATTGTAATTATGAAATAAGCTAGATTGATTTAAAATACAAATGTTAACTTAAAAACCTATTAGTACACTGGATTTAAAATGAGAGAGTGACGTTCTGAATGCAACGAATGTTACTGATTGAATCCTGTAAGACGAGTGATGAAACAATGCTCTTCTTGGTAGTTAAAACCTGCCCCTTATATATGATGGGGGGGGATATATAGAAGGGGTTAAAAACAAAGAGTGGCCAATTTCTCCGACCTCTCTTATAACGGTGTCTTGTATCTCGGTCCTTTGTAAGGATATTATTGAAGTCAGATTAATAGTCCCTAATAGTCCTAAGTTGATTTCACTGCCTAAAATAATTTCCAAAATTATTTCAATTTTTTCCATTTGCTTCTTCCACCATATTATCCACAAAGGACTCAGGTACAAGTCACCATTAAAAGAGAGATCAGAGAACTCTGCCACTTTGTGGCTTTTAACCAACCCCCTTCTAGAAATCATATATAAACGGCAGGTTTTAACTACCAAGAGGAGCATTGTTTCATCAATCATCTTACATGCATTCAACCAGTATACAATTCATTCTAGAGAGAACATCAGTGCTATTTAGTGTTACGTGATCATTTGAGTTTAAATCAATCAAGAGCAAGAGTTTTTGTGTATTTATATGCTTATTATTGTGAAATATTTAAATCCATTTAGAGATAATATATTTATTTTAAAACAGTGGTGACTTCTTACTTATATCTTAATGCTTTTCTTCTCTAAAACATACACATAGTTAAGCCCTTTCAACAACGCTCACGCCACATGCTACAACATACAACTAACTACATATCTATCCAACACATTATACATTACACTAAGAGTAAAAGCTTTCTTTTGAAATTGTAAACAGACTTCAGTAGATCTTTCTGTAGTAAATTACAAACTAAGCCATTAGAGAAAAATCCTGAGAGGAAGTATGCCTGGCAGCGGCGATTTGTGTTGGGGTTATTTCGCAAAATGCTAATCTCACTATCGACTTTTCTACTTTGATGATCAGAATTTCAACTTTGTAAGAAATTTTTGACAGTTACAAGATGAGATCTGAGTAAAAAGAAAAACGATGAGTGTTTTACCAGAGTTTCAATAAGTATCTAAAATATCACATATACAGTTCCTCAGTTTTCAATTTTCTCTAAATCGGTATTAACCTCAATACTATCCTGATGGGAAATAAATTCTGAGACAGTTCCCATAAAATACAAATACATCAATTACAACCATACATACTTGCGTGATTAAGATTAGTAAATTAAAAGAAAAAAAAGTCTGGTGGGAATCCAATTTCTTTTTGTAGCAATAATTAATACAATTATAAAATTTGACAAATGTTTCTTTAGCTTTAAAGCTTAGTTACTAAATGTTTAGTTGCTCATGTAGCGTGAGAATACATGTAGTTTAGCAAATTAGGCATAGAGAATATGCCCCCAAGATCAACCCATAATAACATTTGAAATCTAATGCCCAGATTTTCCAGAATCATCAATCGAAACAAATTTCCGATAACATTGATAGATTTATATTTGTAAAGTTTGCAGTTTAAAGGAATCCGAGGAAATTTTGAAAATTCCAAAAACTTCAGTACCTTAATAATAGAAACATATATTATACTGAAATGGCACTTTAAAGGGAAGATTAGACGCCATGTTTGCTGAGTGGTTAGAGAGAGACTGGACCGTAAAGTGAGGGTATTGTGGTACTTGGGCCTTGGATTTTATTTTATATATTATAATGAGTTATGTATGTTTGTTATTCACCACCGTCCAAGATACGTGTTCTGTTCTTGGCTGTAAAGCTCATCGGAAAACATAGGCATTAATTTACTTTAGAGGAATGATTAACCTTCAGCAACCCCAGTGGCTTCCAAACATCAATTTTCATGAAAAAAATTGTTCATATAGAAGTTGTCCGCAATTATGTATGTGTGTATAGGAAAATCTGTGAGTTACTTTTTGAGAAAATTGCGAAAAGTAATAAAAATCATAACATTAAAAGTTGATGCAATTTGATCGAATCCATATGTCAGATGTGATATTCGTAAAGGAAATATCAAGCTTTACCTTCCTGTGATATTTGGGGGTAGAGGGGAGTGAGAAAACGTCTTAAAATTCTATTAAATTCGGAAATGCAATTATCAAATCATAATTGTTATGGTTGATTCCGCAGAGTTGGAGAAGCATCAGAGTTATTTTCCGTGATATCCTAAATATTTTGTGGTCATCGACTGGTTTCCGACGTTCGCCCATCTATTAGGATGTTTTTGTCAAAACAGTGTGATAACATAAACTTGCACAGAACAACTGTTTTGACAAAATCAGATTATCACGGAAAATATCTCTGATCAAATCATGACTTTGAAATATTAAGTCCTATTTATTATAAACACTAATATTTTGTGTTATAGCTTTCATCAAGATTTCCACCTACAATTTGCTGCCAAATGACATAATTTGGCAGTAGATGTCTGATGTAGTATATTTTAATTTTAGAAAGTACCTTTTAATTACAATGGATTCAATTTTATGATAAAACTAAATTGTCTATTTTAATAAGACTTTTAATCATTTATTACAGAGGAACGTAGGGCTGGCAATAGGAGAGTAATAGGAGATACATTCGACATAGATGGAGTGGCCCGTGACAGAAGGTCCGGACACATGGGTATTACTGGACCGGTGCACACCTTCGCCAAGACCAATAAAGATGCTCATTTTAAATGGGGTGTCAAGCATCACGTTGGCCATCACTATGCAGGATAATTTAATTCACTTAGAGAGCTATTTTAGTATTTATAGTTTAAAAGTTGTATTACAAAAAAAAATATATATAAAAATTAAAAAGAAAATTAATGTATATTTGGTAACTATTAAATGTACAAAATTTTAATATCATATAGTTATAATAATTTGAAATCTCAGTATTAAAAACATCATTAAGTACAATGACAATATTTGTTTCTTTTTTTGACCAATTAGTAAATACAATAAAAATTCATGTTCCTAATTTTATAAAAAGGAATATAAATCATTGTATTCACTTTAAAACATTAATGTTCAGAAATGTTAGTTGTCATGAGAAGTATTATCAAGAAGATAGAGGGGACACTTTCTCTTCAAAACCTGCTATCCAGCCGGATCTTCAAGACTAAACTGATTTATTTAGATACTTAATCCAGTAACTGATTTTTTCTTTTTTTTTTATTGCAAAGCATTTCGACGAACTATCTCTCTTTTTTACGATTTATTTACGAGTGAAAAGGAAAAGTTATTCATTACATTTTTGAAAAATTCTAGTTGAATGAATAAATTAACTAGAATTCAATTTTAACCTAATAAATCTATTATTAATTCATAATTTATCCTTTATAAGTGCATATAATTTATATGAAAATTATATATATATATATATAAAGTTCTCGTGCAATGCCTTTTTTAATTTTTAGGAATAATAAA
Source organism: Triatoma infestans (assembly GCA_011037195.1). Lineage (NCBI taxonomy): Eukaryota > Metazoa > Arthropoda > Insecta > Hemiptera > Reduviidae > Triatoma > Triatoma infestans. Next base: position 19,261 of record JAAEAF010005466.1, read on the forward strand.
TGTGTAGAAATAAATTCAAATTTAGAGAAAATATTGTATACATTTAGAATTGGCTACTGTAATAGAAAAAGATGTTTGTTGTTTCACAAATTTTTATTTCTCCCATAATAATAATATCTCCATGGAGAGGAAATAATAATATTAATAACAATATTATCTCCAAGGAGAGGAAATAATAATAATAATATCTCCATGGAGAGGAAATAATAATATTAATAACAATATTATCTCCAAGGAGAGGAAATAATAATAATAATATCTCCATGGAGAGGAAATAATAATATTAATAACAATATTATCTCCAAGGAGAGGAAATAATAATAATAATAATATCTCCATGGAGAAGAAAATGAGGCACATTTATCCCTTGCATGTACCTAAAGAAACACCTTTCTTTCCATTATAAGACATTTCTGCTAACTTCCAACAAGTAATTTCCATTATGATATTATTTTATTGTGAAAGTAAACGTATAACATTTTTAATTCCACTCATTATTAAATTCTAAAAATGAGAGACAAATTAATCTCATATTTTTATAGAGAACACGTGCTTTCAATGTGTTTATTAATTTCTGGTATTTTATCCGTCGTAGCATGCGTATTCATTTTATTACTGACCGGTTTCGGATTTTCATCCATCGTCAAAGCAAATTCACCAAGTTGTTACAAAGACGTTGAAGTAAACTTTCTACACGAACTTGGTGAATTTGCTTTGACGATGGATGAAAATCCGAAACCGGTCAGGAACAATATCAATATGCATGCTACGGCAGATAAAATACCAGATGTTATCCAGCATTGCGGATAACATGTTTCCCTCCTAAATGTTTATTAATAATTGTTTGATGTTAGTTCATGTGCAATGGAAAATCACTTCTGGTTGAGCGCATAGGCTAATTCAACATTTTTGAATAAATTAATGAGTTTTGTTATGTTATCCGTCGTAACATGCATATTCGTTTTATTCCTGACCGGTTTCGGATTTTCATCCATCGTCAGAGTAAATTTAATAAGTTTGTGTAGAGAGTTCATTTTAATGCAATGTTTCTGTTGCACTGAATCAGTGTCGAGTGTAATAGAAACATTGCGTTGAAATGAACTTTCTACATGAACTCAATAAATTTGTTCTGACGATGGATGATAATCCGAAACCGTTCAGGAATAAAAGGAATATGCATGCTACAACGGATAAAATACCAGACGTTATCCCCAGCATTGCGTACCCATCCACATGTTCAACAATTAACTCTAATTGACTGCCGTTGAGAAGGAGCACTTCCGCTAGTAATACGTGGAATAATGCGCTCTTCCTGCCTTCTCCACACACGAATACAACCGACTGAAGAATACAGACCAAATTGCGATTCATCTGTAAAAGAACAGTCCTCCCCCACACACACTCACATTGCTTTACAATCTAATGAAACATGCCGACTGGCAAAAGCTAACCTGCTTAAACGATGATTCCTAATTAGTATTGGCGTAATACTGGCGATTTTTAACATAATTCAGCGGCCGTGCAAAAATATATAGAAAATACCGGGCCACGATCGGAAACGTTGGGCTGAGCTACCACAGGTACGCCACAATCTCTCAAGAAAAGTGGCTGGTCCACTTCCCAATTCGGATAATTATTTACTAAATGTGTAAATTTTATAATATAACTAAAATAGACTCACTTCAATCAGCTAAAACGTAAAATATTATCACCACGATTCTTTGAATCTAAGAAGCATTTTCGGGATTTATAATACTTTCTTATGATTCTAAGAAAAGTATTATCATCGTTTAGATTTTCAAATCTGAGTATTCATCGGGAACTCTTCAGACATGATCCGAAGGCCTCCAGAAAATGTATTTATTTAGTTACAATTTGTTTTTATTTCAAACATTGTTAAAACAATTTTCTACAATAATTAGTGATTCGCGTAAAACTGTAAAAGCAAAATGCCCTTTTTCGGTATTAACCCAAATCTTAAAAATGAATCTCCTTTTCGAGTAGTAAATCAAACAGCTTAAGTTTGATCTTTATGCGGTTTCCCAAGTCAAGTTTCGAAATTTGCCACGAATACACTCACAAATTCACAAAATAACTGTCGCTATATTATTATGAAAATATTAATTTTTTGCATCTTATCAATAGAATAATAGAATTCATATTTCTTTTAGAATTTGGATAAAAAGAATGGATAAACGTATTCTCAACATTTTATTTATATTTCTTTATTCTTCCACTTCATTTTCCAAACTTAATTAATTGTCTGTTAACTATCTTTTCAGAATATTGTCTATCCATAATGTTTGTAGTGGTCCGAAGTGCATGCACCAACGGAGAGATCTCTAAATTCGCTATAAAATTAAAAGGTTTTCTATTCTTTAAATATATTCTTAATTTCAACAGTTATAAACCATCGTATTAGGAAAGAAATAAAAACTTCATGAAATAAGTAACATTTTCCTGTCATTATAGCAATTGTCATTTTTACTTTCTCTCACTTCTAAACAGGAAGTATTAAAATCGTGCCACTAATGTTTTCAGCCAGCGAATGGTCTGTAAGTGCGTGTTTGTTGTTAAAAAAAAATTTCAAAAATGAAAAATCACAGAAAGGTCAAACTTAGAGATAAGAAGATTTCGGGCAAAGTTTGACAGCCGAAAGTGTGATATTATAGAATGGTTATTTTTCAATTTTTCTTGATTTTCTTGAAAAATCACTTTTATTTGAACAATTTCCCGGGAAAATTGTTTTTTTGGGGGGAAATTCTAGGGGAACAGTAGCGTTATGCTGTGCTCTGGGGGTATATGCAGACATTGTATTGATAATTGGTGAAAAAACACATAAAAAAGGTTTATTTTACTCCCGCTCACTTATGGAAAGCTATTCTTCAATATTGTCCCTACGCGTTAGTCTAGTAGATAGCGCATTCGCCTTTCGTGTGAGAATTCAGCGCTCGATTCCCGTAAAGGGCAAAGTCAGTGCTGAACAGCATCATGATAAAAATGGGAAGCTACAGTTAGTAGGGCCCTAGGTAGCGAAAGCTGGAACCAAACGGCTTGGAAACTGCGGAGCGCTTACCACAGCCCACCCCATCTATTCAAATCGCCGTCTGGCAAGCCTTGGCTGTATCGGCTGTTGCGCCGTAGAATTTTTTTTATATATGTATTTTAATATTGCATGGTTTATTAACAAATTAGGGGTTAGCTAAGTGGTTAGCGCATTGGACTCCCACGCGGAGGTCCCGGGTTCGAGTCCAGTGCTTCCTTAGATTTTTTTTCCTAGGAGCCTCTTCAGCTCACTGTTCGGTGATGCACAGTGCTGTCTGTAGTGAGAGAACACTGTCCGGAAACCGGCAGTGCACTGAGAAGGCTCCTGGCGCTGATGACCATAAATGTTGACGCGCCTTAAATTAAAAAAAAAAAAAATTAACCAATTTTTTCCACAAAAACATTTTTTTTGAATTTAAATTAATAATGGGAATAATTATTTATTATAGTATTAAAAGTCTAATTATATCTATCTTCTTTTAAACCTGATTTAAAAAAAAAAAAAACTAGTATCCATAAAATAAACTCAAGGATCACATTAAAATTATTAAGAGCCACATTAAACCATTTGCATACAAGATGAATAACTATTATTTTAAAGTAATTATTCTACTTTCATTAAAAGTTAATTTAAGGTAACATTTTGTTTAAAGTATGACTTTCTATTTGTAAAAAAAAAAAAGGAACTGTAAAACTAACTTGTAAAATAGAAAATTGAAAGCCTATAAATGGCCATTAGATTTATTTGTTTTTCATTTGATTATTTTTAGCTAATCTATTTATTTATTTTCACGACTTATTCTTACTCCTGTTAGTAGTTATACATAAAATAACTAATTTTCCTTAAACAAAAATAAAGAGTTGGTGGGGTATAAGTACCTACCTACTAATCTTGACAAGTAGAGAAGTGAGGATTATCGTATTATGGCCCAGTACGTGTTCTAAAAACACTAAACCAACTGCATATAACATTGGAAATTAGTTAGCACACCAAATTTAAAGGAAACCATTATAGTCGTATTCAATAAAATTTCAAAACAATCAATAACCCATTCTATGAAATTACACTTTCGGTAAAACCAATTTTTTTTCAAAATTGGAATTCTATAAATGCTTCTGATGTGTAATAATATGACGAAGCTGGTAAAACCATTTATTATACTGTACTAAAATGGTAATTTAGAGGAAAGCATAACGCTATTGTTCCCCCAAACCTTCAAAATTGCCCGGAAAAATGTTTCAAATAAAAGTGTAGATGACATACATAGTTTAAAGAAAATCGTTGTAGCCATTTTCGAGAAAATTAGGAAAACTGAAAAAAAAAAAAAATCAGTAACGCGCACATCCGGTTGATGGATTTTCCGTGAAATCTTCGTGTCTGATCTTCGAATTAGTAGTGTCTAATAAACGGCGCTTTCTGCGACTTTTTGGTTCTGTGATATTCTGTTAACACACACACACTCTCTCTCACACACACACACACACACACATACAGACCATTCGCTAAAAACATTTTTTTCGTATTCAGGTGACCAAAAATTTCAGATATCCAGGTGACCACAAAAACAACATGAAATTCTGGTGAAAAGCCAATTTCAAAAAGCTGCCACGATCGCCATATTTCCTCTTACTAAGCGAAAGTAAAAATAAATTGACAGAATATTTTACCAATCTTCGTTTATATTAATTAATTTCAATTGTTCACTTCCTTTTTTGTATTCCCCATTTCACTTCCTTCTTTAATATTATTCCCAGTTATTTCATCAGTTTGAGAGTCTTTTTTTCCTTAACCATCACTCATTAATAAACAATAAAGATTCTTGTTTATAATATTGCTTTCACAAAAGATATTATTTTTTAAATGAAAGTATTATAATGTAACAACTTGAAATTTCAAATAAATAAAAATATGGTTGAAAGACATATGGCTTACTTCTTACTACTTAATTATTGCAATTGTAATTAACAAGTTTTTCTTTAAGCCATGGATTTGTATTAAATCATTAGAAGTGTTTAATGTTACACTAACAAATGAGTAGTGGGGAACCATGCATTAGATGTGTAAGTTCTTAAGATAGCATTAAATCGCACTAGGGTAATACACTAAGAAGAAGAGGAAGGTTCAAATTTCCTATGCTTCACTGAAAATTATTCTTGATCCCAAACAGTGTTTCAATCAAACCGCAACAATACTAAAAATAACAGTTTAGAGAGTTAAAGTCAAACGACATAAATATATGTGCAGTCAATTATTCCAAGTTCCCTGGAAATCGGTAAATGCTGTAAACTAAAGTAACGTTTTTATACATTTTGAGTTCAGATTTTCCACAGCAATCCGTGCTGCTTGAAAGAGATTGCAATGAAAACTGCGTGAAGAGGTTCCAATAGAGGTTATAAAGACTGCCTATTATGGTCTATTCCATTCTAGAATGGCATATGGTATTGAACTATGGGGAGGTACCTCCGATGCTTATATTATTTTCAGACTTCAAAAGAAAGCTATTAGAGCAATAATGAAGAAAAATGCTCGAGAAAGCTGTAGGCCTTTCTTTCGAGAGTTACGTATAATGACATTACCCTCGGTTTTCATTTTCAAACATTCACTAAAAAAGAAAAAAGACATGTTATTAGATGTTAGAGGTGATAAACATACTCATAATTTACGTAATAAAGAGGATTTATGCGTACCTTATAAGAGACTTGTGATGTCTGACTTCCATTCCAGTGTTATATCGGTGAAAATATTTAACAAAATTCCTTCAAGAATTAGACAGTTAAGTGAGAAACACTTCAAGCAATCGGTTAGCGAATTTTTATAAAAAATTGCTTTTATGATATTTAAGATTTCTTGAACACAAAGTGGAGTGATGAACAATTTCATGTGATGTGAAGTGGACTGAATGTATTAAGTTTGTTTTTATGATAATTAGTGTAAAGTTCATTTTATTCTTGTTATTGGAATTTGTTATTTTGTTGACATTATATTGACGAGCCTTTTATATTATAAAAATGTATCCAGGCAAATAAATAAATAAATAAATGGTGAATGAAATTGTATAATAGTAACCGAAAATGGTGACCGTGATTGAAATGAGAACACAAACTTATTTGCACTCCTTTTATTTTCGGAAGTTCAATGCATAGGCAGATATTAGATAAATATATGAAAATCAAGATATAATGATGTAATTTAATTTATATGTCAGTATTACAACAAAATAATCTTATTCTGGACAATCTGGATGTTTATATAGTGTGTATATTATTTTGGATAATTAAATAAAATGGATATAGCACATTTCCTCGTTGTGTTAATAAGAATCAAGCGAGAAGTAATGTACTTGGAAACTTGTTCTAAATTATAATTACAATGGTACAATACACAGTTATTAAGTTATAAAGTAACGTCATTGTCTGGAGTAAATATAGATATACTATGATAGATATAAAGATAAAACTTATTTTTGATTGTATAACAATTCATCTAAACATCTAATTTATTAAAAGAAATATTATTCCATTTAAAAAAAAAATTCTTGTGTGTAACCCCCACACGAGTTTCTACTAGTTATTATTTACAAAAATTTATTAAACTTATAATTAAATGTTTACTTGTCTTCAATTTTAAATCAATGAAAGAATCTAAACTGAATAAAACAACTTTTTCTTTATAAAGAAACTCGCAAAGAACTGTAAAAGAAATTTTAGTAAAAACGCACTTTTGGTCAATTCGGAATTTACAAGATGTATTTAATTTTAATTAATATTATTTGGATGATAGAAAAGTTTAATGAAATTAAAAGTTGTAGCTCTTTATTTATTTATTTTATGCTATGCCTTGCCGTGCAGCTTTTTCAGCTATTCAGCTCCTAGCAGACCAGTATAACACATTTTTATTAAAATGACTAATGTTTCTTAAGTTCTGCGTAGCAAGACATGAGTCCAAATGAGAGGAAACTATTTGCTCTTGGTCACATGGAGGGCATTGTGCTGAGTCGGCGACACCTATTCTGTACAGATGGCCTTGCAGGTAGACGTGACCAGTAAGTAAACTAAATACGGCCACTGCGTCTTTCCTGGGGAGATTTGCGGGAATTCTTCTTCCAGGATCTACCAATGAAGGCCATCACTTCCATTCAGCTTCTCTACTATGTTTTTTTCATTAAGGAGATCGCAACTAAGGCGATTTTAAGTTTGATTTTCTTTTTGGCGCGATCGTAGGTAAAAAAAGTTTCTTCTTGATCTTTCCGCGATCCTTCATTGGCAAGTCCATCTGTTTCATTCCAATGCAAACCACGATGATTGGGAATCCATTGCAGACTAATTTTCACATTTTTGTTCATCAGAAATTGCACTAGTGCTTGACATTTTCTGACATCGTACTATGTGTTATTTGCTTGAGTCCGTCGCTGATATTATTGCTGCTTTGGAATCAATTAGTAGCACAATTTTCTTACCCCCCCTCTTTTCTATCTTTTGGAGAGCAATCAAAAAGGCTCTCACTTTTCCTTCGAAATTTATGCTAGTTGGCCGACAGCTTTGGTTGGTGAAATTTGGAAGCAAGTGGAATAGACTCCCGCACTGGCATTTCTTCTTGCACCTTCTGCAGATCCAACGGTATACAATGTAGCCATGGAGAGGACAGATATCTTTCAGCTAAGATCTCCAAACGCGTAAAGCTTTTTTCTTGCACGGACAAGTCTTCTTCCGTTTTCTTCTGATTAACTAATTTATCAGTGACAAATGAAAGTCAACACACCTATTTGGCAATGGAAAAATTTTCAAAAAAGGATCTGACGTTTATTTAGGGAAGGAGCTTGCAACGATAAGCTTGGCCTTTTGTACTTCCATAACATGTTCATTTCTCGCCAAGTAGTCCGAATAAGAAGTAGGTAAACGCCTGGAGAAAGGAGTGCCAAAACTAATACTGATACTGAGGCACATTAAGGCATGCTTTCCTTCTAGAAACACAAAGAAGTACGTCACTTTAAGTCCTTATCGTATGTAATTATTATAAAAAAAGAATTAAATATAGCGAAATTAATCAGTACACAATTTACTATAATATGATCTATATCAGTAAAATATCCTGGAATAGATTGATAAAACTCTATAGTTGGTCTATCTGAAACTTAGACAAGAAACTGTCATTATTACTTAATCTTTGGTCATTTTCTTTTCAATATACCTGGTTTATTTATTAGACAGTTTACAGGGTCCCTTTGACGGTGGTGTTTCTTGCGTATACCTTGATGGGCTCTTTATATATAATTAAATAATATGTTGAACATTAGGCTGTAAATAATAGACGTTAGTTACGTGTCTTTAGTTTACATTCAAGAAAGTTGTTTACAATCACGTGTTTTATAGAAAATTTCACTCGTTGAATTCACCTTTCATTAAATAATCTCTAGGAGAATTATAGTTTAAAAAAAAAGAAAACATGTAACTGTCATTTAGAGCTTGTAATACCACTAATTCAAATATATATATAATGTTATAACAATCATTAGAAAAAAATAAAAAATAAAATAACCACTCATAGATTAATGGGAAAGTTTTTAGAAAAATTCAGGGTCAAATCTTTTTTTCTCTTTTTTTTTTTTTTTTTTTTTTTTGAAAGGAAATATTGCCTGTTAATAACTGTGAAATGTAGGACCGGAATGCTTAATACTGTGCGTGTTAAGTTTAGTGGTTCATACTAGACTATTACATAGCTTATTTCCAGTGTTTTCTTCAGTTTAATAATGATGATGTAACTAACCGTTGAAGTTGAGCCTTGACAGAATAGTTTTGACCTTTCACTTTCTTAACGGATCCACATTATTGTTTTTTCTTTTAAAAACTGTTCTAAAATGTCTTTTTATTCTATTCTGTATATTTTTTTTCTCTAGCTATTTCTTTTTAAAGTTCATAATTACCTCTGTATAAAATTATAATATATATCTAATGTTCTCTGACTATCTTTCTATTTTTTTATTTAACTGTAATTTACATTGAGATGGTATTGTAATTGTGATAATAAAAATGTACCAAAAAGAAACAAAACAAAAGTCATAAAAAAAAAATATGGAATGAAACACTTAGTGCAATTTACATAATTATAATTGACAAACTTACAATTTTTACACAGTTTAGTTGTCTTCAATATTATATAAACGCCCTTCTTTCGAGGACAACACAAAAATTCCTGCCCCAAAACCTCTCTAAAATGAATTTTCTCAAAAAAAAAAAAAAAAGAAAAAACAAAGTGACAAATCTTGTCTGCAATAAACATAATGAAACCCGTTGGTGTCTTCATGAAGAAAATCATAGGAAACTCAAAAACAGTTCAGTTAAGTCATACTTCCTGATGGTCAATTTTCATCAAATTTGGAATTACTAAAACAAATTTTATTCTAATTAATATAACATTGATGATAGATCCTCCCCGCCCCCTCACACACAGACCATTTTCTAAAGGAACATTTAAGAGGTAAATATAACCTCAAAACCGTTCTTAAATAAAAGGAAAAAACAATGTTTCAAATAAAAGTTGTAGCACTTAATAATGTGTAAGCAAAAAAAATTGTGGCCATTTTCGAAAAAAATAAACAATTAGTATTGCGATAGTGTCAAAATTTTCACCTGAAATACAGGTTTCGAGGTCGCCTGAGTGTGAAAAATGTTTTTATAGCGAACAGTCTATCTGTGTGTCTGCGGTGTCTGTTTGTAAACAAAATGTTTCAACAACAAAAAAAAGCAGGAAGCGCAAACATGGTATACTGTTTAGATATTACCAACTCATCTGACAGGAAAGACTTGGGTCAAAATCCATCAACCGGAAGTGTGACATTCCTGAATGGTTTTATTTTAGTTTTTCCCGAAAATGAGTCTCAACGATTTTCATTAAACTTCGTATACTGTATTCATACATTAAAATCTATCATTTTTATTTTAAACATTTTTCTGGAAAGTTGATGTTTAAGGAGGGGGATTATGGGAGAACTGTAGTGTTAGGCGTTACTCTAAAGTAGTTCCTCAGTAAAATGTGATGTTCTAAACAATCTGTATGATAATAATTTTCATTAGAAGCTAAATTTGTTAAAAAAAAACCTATGGCGCAAGAGCCCCTGAAGGGCCAAGGCTTGCCAGACGGCGATTTGAATAAGAAGGCGTGTAGGAAGCACGCCGCAGTGCCCACACCGTTTAGTTTCGGCCTTCGCTACCTAGGCGCTACTTACTGTAGCTTCCCACTCGGGTACGGAATACCCGCTTCATCTGAATGGTAAGGCAAAGTCCCAGCCTTGTCAGGAGGGTGTTGCAAAACCGTAGGCTTTGGACAGGCTTGCCTATCCAAGGTCGGGCCAGTGACCATTCTAGGACTTTAAGTAGGAGACTTGTTCTCTCTATATAATGGTACCACGGGATCGTGAGTCAGCCTGGCAGAGCTTGCTTTGCGCTCTCGAGCTGAGGAATGGCCTCGTGGGGGTCGTTGTTAGCAGGGATGGTATAGATTTTTCCAAGCATATCTTTTAAGTGGGCGGGAGTTGGTTGGTTTGTCTTCGGGAATAGTTCCGCCTTCTCCCAATCTCTCACAAGAATGTAGCTTCCCACTTTGGGCGTAAGTATATGGCGTCACAATCGCCCACTCTTCGGAGTGCAATCAGCCACTGGCCCTCCAGGTTGGAGAGTCCCTCACTCCGACCAATCCTATCCTGATCCTTTCCCCTTGCAGGGTTGCCTTTAAGTATCCTGGGTTACTGAACCCCCCTGTACTTAAGGCAATGGACAGGAATCAGTAGATGGAATTTGTAGATCCATCGGGCGTGCGATCAGTCACGCTAGCTCGTTAGAGTTGAAACACTGAACTACGGGCGCAAGTACCAGTTTCTAAGCCAATTGCTTGTAATTGAGGTTGGATTCGTAGTGGCCGTGTTTTAAGCAACAACTCCAATGACAGAGGTCATGAGTTGAGCGGGAAGAGACTCGCAATATAAATTAAACCCCAGTGCCAGCCCGGGAGCTGGAAGCGCATTTGCTGGGTGTGCGCGGTACGCCCAGAGCCTGCTAGAGGGTGCTCCCTAGCTTCTGGGAGTGAAGTGTGGGATCACTTTAGGCGCTGGTTGAGCGTATCTGAACCCTTAAATGGGTCTAGCGGGGGTGTGCCTAGACACTTCCGCCATGGAGAGGTATTGTACTAACAGTCTCTCCATGGTGGTGACATCCCCCTCTTGTTAAACCAACCCACTTGTTTACAACGGGGGACTGGTAAACCCGAGAGGGTAGGTACGGTCCTAAAACTATCTCCCAGTACTAAGAGGAAAGGTGTATGACGGGAAGAATGTGCCCACTTTTTATCATAATGCTGAATCAACAATGACTTTGCCCTCACGAGAAAGGCGAGTGCCTTAGCCACTAGACCAACGCATGAGGACACCAAATTTGGTAGAATTCCCAATTTGTAGAAAATCAGTTAACCAGAAGTGCAACTTTACAGAATAGATTTTTTTTTTTTTTTTTTTTTTTAGAATTTTCTCGAAAATCTCCATAATGATTTTCTTTAAAGTTGAAACTAACAAATTTTATTTGTAATAATTTTCCGAAAAAACTTGGTTTAGTTCAACTTAAGGCATTAAATTTCAAATAATGTTATATGGGATTGGTTCAATTTATTGGCTATAATATAACCACTTCTGCTACCTACCTGCCTGGGTAGATACTTGGCTCCCCACCACCTGTATATTTATGTTGGGACAAATTAGTAAATTTGGAATTTAAAGGAAATTCGTCATTTCATATATAAGGTTATTTATTAACAGCGTTCAGAGAAAATAGTGTGAGTGCTTCAAACCTGATTTTTGTTTTTATTTCATTGAGCTATTCACACCAATCACACTTAGGATGCTTCGCATTTCCCACTTTACAAAACCATATTTGGTTCATAAAATTAAGGCTAGTGGTACATAAAATACATCTGAATATTTCAGCCTGGCAGCCATAATATGTGCAAAGAATTCTTGAATTCTAAACAACGATGTAAATATCCAGTCTGAACAAAAGTAAGACAAGATCTCTCTCTGTAACATGAAGTTTATTGAAGATACATTTCATTTAATAGCATCCCCCAATCACAATAATATTGGGAACAGAGCATTTAAAACAAATTAGCTTGATGAAAATATGTAAGTGTATAGAAATTTTAAATTGCGGGAATTTATTTAATCAACTATAAACAGATAAAATTACCTTGAAATAGTGGACAATTTTAATCATAGTATTTAATTATAATTAGTTGTTATAAAAGATTACAAATACTTTTCCTTTTATTTACTTTACTTTCATTTTATTTCACATACTCATCTATTTTACTGTTTATTCACAGCTAATCTGTTCTATTAGTTTTTTTTTTTTTAGTTTTATAATTATATTTGTATCATTTATTATAATTATTATTATTATTACAATTACATATATACAAAAAATATTATTCATTAATTCCTTTTTTTTTCGCTAATTTTATTTTCATCTTTAATAACTCTTGAAATATTACTTCTAGAAAAGAATGGTAATGGTAAATATTGAAGATAACTTTTCCATTTGAGAATATGCGGGGAAATATCTAAATCTCCCTCCTGAGAACCCCAAAACTTTTTTGATCTCGAATTTATATTGTTCAAACAAACAAAAAAAACTAAGGTACCACATATTTTATTTGTTTGTTTGTTTTTTAAGTAATTCCAGACAATGGAATAATATTCCAGTAAATGGCTATTGTCATTTTTCTTTTGTTTTTCCATGAGTCCTCTAGATATCGAGTAAATTTCTATTGAATAAGTTTCAGTATTTCAGGTTACATAAATAATCTACTATATAGTCTACGTTATAGTTTTATAAAAACATGTTCCGTACATTTGAAAGTATATAAGTTCAACTTATTTGGGGTAGAAACAAAAGTTGTGACTGTCTTTAATAGAAGTTTGATGGATGCGCAGTCCGGCTTCACTTCCCTAGTGAATGTTCTAATAACCTTTCCTTGAAACCTTCACTTCTCGTTCAAATAGCATACATTGCTTCATTTTTTTACTCTTGTTGGTTCTTTTTATTTTATTTTTTTTATATTCTCATATCTGAAATCTACGGGCTTTTCCGCTTGGAATAGCCACAGAAATTAAGCTTGATTTTTGAAGGATGTAACTCAATTTTCATTAAACAGTTTGTAGAAAACATACATTTGATCCGTTTTCCCAAACTTTAAGATACAGTAAATAAATCGAAACTAATACTTTTATTAAAAAAAAAAAATCTGGTGTGAAACACTCACACAACTTCTCTTACTCCAGTACTCAAAATTATAATTGACAAATTTTATAGTTAGTGTACCAAATTTAATGAAATTCGTCGAAAAGTGAAAACACTGTCCAGTAAAACTGTCCGGTTTACTAATTTCCTTGAAACTCGGAATTTGGGTCATATATTAATTTCTAGTTATTTCAATTTGGATGACAGAATTGTATAATCAACTGTGATAGCATTTTAAAGAAAAACATAACCCCCCTCCCCCAAAAGTCCCCTTAAATGAATTTATCAGGGGAAAAGTTTCAAATAAAAGTTGTAGCTCTTTATATGTATAGTTAACAACGCTGGTTTAAAGAAAATCGTTGGAGCCATTTTCGAGAAAATACCAGAAAACTGAAAATTATATTTCAGTAAAAACGCACTTCCGGTTATCTATTTTTTTTCAAACTCGGAATTTCAACAACATATTTAATTCTAATTAACATTATTTAGATGACAGAATTGTCTAATAAACTGAAATAGCAGTTAAGATGAAAACCTAACCCACCCCTCCCCAGAAGTGCCCTTAAATGAATTTTCCTGGAGAAATGTTTCAAATAAAAGTTGTAGCTCTTTGTATGTGTAGTTGATATACCAAGTTTAAAGAAAATCTTCGGAGCCATTTTTGAGAAAATTGCAAAAACGTAAAAAAAACAACTAGTAAAGTGGTACTTCCGGTTGAGGAATATTGACACATAACGCACCGTCAGATCCCATGGTGATACCTAAACGTAATATCAAGTTTGAACTTTCTACGATTTTTCGTTTTTGAGCTATGCTGTTCACATACATACACACACAACAGACACACACACACACACACACAGACCATTCGCTAAAAACCACTTTTTTGGACTCAGGGGACCTCAAAACGGATATTTCCGGTGAAAACTCGATATCGAAAATTTGACACGATTACAATACTTCCTCTTACTAGGAGTAAGAGAAAGTAAAAATATAGCAATAATAACTTCTGTTTTCATAAAGGATTTATAACTCGGAAGCTCCGGGTTTGAGTTCAGTGCTGCCATGAGATTTTCTTGCCTAAGAGCCACGACAGCTCGATGAAGAGAGAACCGGCCGGCATTGAGAAAGGTGCGGACGTCAAAGACTTCACATGGTGACTCGCCTTAATTTAAACAAATCAATTAAATCCACATTACCTTTCAAATCTGGCCATGTTTTGCATTTTAGGATAATATCGGGTAGTAGTCAAAAATGCGTTATAATAGTTAATATCTTCATACTGAATGTATACACAATTTCAGAAACTACATCTAAAAACTATAGCTATTAAATTTACAATGTAAACTTGATTTATACGATAAAATGAGCAATGTAAAGCTTTGGTATTATTTATTTTTATTATTCAAGATACAGAAACTTATAGAATGTTAAATGAATCACAAAATCTTAAAAAGTAATGATTTTTCTCATAACTTTTGTTTTCATAGAATAAATTTAATTATAATTAATTATGACCTAAATACTATGTATTAATTAATATCTAATGATTCAATCAGACCCTTATTATTCATAAATCGGAAGAAGAAATAAATCCAAAATAGAGGCGGGATTAGCTGGATCTACTGGCGAAGATGTTGGATTCCAGTCCAGGCAGTACCTCACTTGTCTGGAGAATGGCAGTGCACTGAGTAGGCGCTAATGACCATAGATAATGATATACCTTCAAACAAAGAAACTGTATAAAAGTTGCTCTAAGTGTTTATATTATGCAAAGGGAAGATTTATTTCAATTTATCGGAAATCTGAAAAAATAGAGGAATAGTAATTTTGGCTCTAAACTATTATTTGAATTAAAGATTACATAGTATTTCAAAAAAACGCAAATAATGACGTGGGCTTAAATTTCTTCATGGTATTGTGTTAATTTTACATAATTTAAAAGAGCGTTCATTCACTTTCTAAGAAAAGAATTCCAGCCATCTATACGCTGGCAGAATACTTAAGTGAAGCATGAAATTTTAATTTGAAAGAATCCTACACACAACAGCCACATAGTCTGCTGGACCGAACAATTATTATTACGTTTTATGTTTAAAAAGTAGGTCTTATATTGTAACTGATAAATTTTATTAGAATTTAGCAATCTGATATGACTGTGTTTAACCATTAAGTAATATTTTATTCTGTTAAATAATAAAAAAAACTTATTTTAATTTTTTAATATTTACTCCAAAAATTCTCAAATACTAATAATTAAAAATTCACTCTAATCAGGAAATCATTTTAAAAATAAAAGTGGGTGAATTTGTAAATTAATAATCGCAAAAAAAGAAGTGTAAATTCAAACAACTTATTCTTATTTTCTCATAGACTGGGATTCATAACTCCAAAGACGATTTACAATATGATTTTCTCAGACTTCAAGCTGTTACTTCCAGGCTGATTTGGGACTGTTCCTTTATGTATAAACAATTTTCAAGAATAGCAGTTGGTTGCCTTTGTCAGAGACAGAGGTTTTAAAACAGTTTATCATAAGCCATAACCCGAATGCAAGGTTTCATGACCATTAGGATGATAGCAGGTCTTATTTGAAGCCATTGCAGATATGGAAACTGCAGTTTATAAAAGACAATTAAATCAAATTTGGGAAGTAACATTGATTTTCCCTGTTAATGTTCTGTTACACAAAGCAGGGAATTTAAGTGAAATTAATGTCGCGGAAACCAGACCTTGATGTTGGAGGAAAATTCAAAAAACAAGTCACAGTTATGGAAAAGAACATGCTAGCAAGAATACAATCTTAAATATGTCAAATATTCAATAAACAAAAGTCATTCATCCTTGTCTAATGAGGCGAGAAAACTGATATATTATTTGAACCAATGAATATAAAATAAACAAACAATTTCATTTATTTTAAAAGTTAAATTTTGAGTTCAATACAAAGAGCTATTATAACAACAAATAATTTATTGGCAAAAAAGCCTTCCATACAAAAAAAAAAAAGAATTAATAATAACCACTCTTTACAATAGGTAATAGGAAAAATATTATTGTAAAAATACTATAAGCATAAAAGAAGATTAGATTAGAAGTGATGAGAACTAACGTTAAGAAGAAAGAATATGTTATTAGATTGATAATAATAAAAATAAAAGTTTTAGAGAGCGCTGATCTTCAATGTGCTATAGAACTATAGTTCTATTTGTAAAATTAGTCATGCACAGTGGGCACTACAATCCCGTACTGTTCTATACTAATCTATTGTTCATACAACATAATTCATACCTATAGTTGTGCAAACCACCCACACATTCCTATAATTAGATCACTACTTATAACTCTACTCACTTTATTTCAGGTTCAATTTAATTATATTATTTTACTGAAGAATTCACTCTTTAAAAAAAAAAATGCCTTATTCCTTTAAATAACAGTCACATAATACTGATTAGGGTCTGTTTATCTCCTGACTGACCACTATTATTTAGTTAATCTTACCGCTCTAAAAAAATTTACAAAGAACGGTTTTTCACTATTTTCACATTATATTATATATTCTGAAGATCAAAACTGCAACCAAAGTAATCATGGAACTCTACTCAGCCTTTTGCAATACTTTCCCCATAATTGTCACATCAATTCACATCACAACTAGCTGTTATGAGCCTCTGAATATAAAAGGAAAAAAAATGTTATTTATGAAGATTTATCAAGGTAAAGGTATAATAATTTGTTAAAAATTAACAAAGTTAAAGTATTCAATTTTTTTCTACCTTAAATCCAATCGATTCTACTAAAAATGTTTAATAATATTGGCCAGTTTCCATGTTTAAGTGATAAAAAAATTTAAAAGTGAATGTATGGCATCTATCCATTTATATTCCATAAACAGTTATGTCTAAATAAAGATTTTCATCCCATTCGAAACCTATTTAATTTCTTATCACGTTTCATTACATTTCAAACAAGATCTGAAAGATAATCAGCAACTAAGAATAATGTAGGAAAAAAAAGTTAAGTCTTATATTTACTATTGCTCGAATACAAAGATATTTCTTCAAGATTTTGTTTTTATTTATTTTATTATACTAACTTAACGTCCACTGAATAAAAGTTTTTTAGAATAAAGATGAAGAATTAACTGATTTCTTTATTTTTGTAGAAAGTAGAAATTTTATGTTTTTATCCATTTTAAGAATCTGATATTTAGTGAGGAAGTTGAGTTTCTTATAACCAGGAGAAAATTTGTGACAAAATTCTTTCTAGTTATTACGAAGTTTATGTATTCCTTCACCGAAAAAGATCTATCCATACAACGCACACAATTCCTGCCTGTCGCCGTCATCTCACTTTCCCATTCATGCTGATAATCAAACCGTATGCCTTGATCATTAGTAGTTTTATGGAATAAAGATCGTAATCTCCTGACCAGTGTTAAGAATGCGATAAATTCTGAGAAGTGCTTCCGATGTATAGCTCCGCCGGTCATTATTTAATTTTTTATGTATACCTTTATTATCGTGAACAAACTTTTGTTAATGTTGCAAATTCAATTAAATTTTTTTTTTTTTTTTAAATACTTAATTTGTATTGTGAGTGATGTATGTTTTTTGTTTATTATTCATTTGCTTACTAAAGCACAAATTACGAAGGTCATGCAATAATTAATGAGTACAAATTGCTGTAGCTCAAAAACGATTTATTTAATCAATACAAAACTTTGGCTATTTTTCAACATAGTTCTCAGCAACATTTATACACTTGACCCACCGTTCTCCTAATTTGTGTATGCCTCTGGTATAAAATTCTTTGGGTTGATCTCGAAGCCATTTTTGCACCTGATTTTTAACTTCTTCATTGGATTGAAAATGTTTCGCACGCAGAGCCTGTTTAAGGGATCCAAATAAATGGAAGTCTGATGGGACAAGGTCGGGGCTGTAGGGGGGATATGGAAGGATCTCCCCCCCCCACTTTGCAGAAGTGTTTCTTGAGCTTACCGCGCCGTGTGTGAGCGCGCGTTGTCATGAGGCAAAATCACGCTTTTAGTCAACAGTCCAAGACGTTTCGTTCGAATGGCAGGCCTTACTTTGTTTGTGAGTATATCACTGTAATACTGGCTGTTGATGGTTTGTTGATCATCCAGATTTGAGGGAGGAAGTTGCAACTTTAACCGGTCGTCCACTTAGTTGCTTGTCACAGACACTTACACAGCCAATTTTAAACTGTTCTACCCAGTTTTAAACGTTCGAACGCTTCAATTTATTATTCCCATACACTTTCAACATTCTTTCGTGGATTTCACTACCTCTGCAACTAAAGATCTAATCACTGAGCGTTGTTCATCCGAGGTGCAATGCTAGCCCATTGTTAACATTTGAGGTTTTGCTTACCAAATACTCTCGAACAGCTGATGTGAAACTACGTAAGTTCAAGGATGCCAACTTGACGGCCTGCAACTATTGTACTGATTAAAAAAAACCGTTTCTGAAATACAGCGATTTGTCTAGTGTCTTATTGAATAACACTTGTAGTAATTTATCTTTGAGTGTTACTACCTAATAGGATTCATCCAAAATCCATCTTCCGAAAGGGTCCATTATTATATGTCTTTTTCTATACTTCACAATGTTTTTCTCGATAGACTCCAACGACTATTCATTTATGATGAATCGCAGACTATTCATCTAAAACATTTCAACTGAAATTAACGTTGTAAGAATTATGGAATGAGAAAGTCATCTTCAAGCCCATCTTCCAGAAAACATCGGATATTTTTAATAATCAACATTTAGAAAATGGATTCATAGAGTTCAAAATCAGTAAATATTATCCAAGAAAAATATATTATTTGGAAAAGTTAAATTACATAATTATTCAATAGCATATTAAAACAAATTTTCCTCTTATGAAATAGTTAATTCTTATTGAGATGAATAATTATTTAGTTCAATGATATGCATTAAACTAATATAATGTTAAATAAGTTATACATAAGCAAGTTATGAATAAGATCTACTTTTAAGCGTAGGTTTACTGTAAAATTTTGTTCAAATAATATTAGAAAAAATATTTTAAGAATAATATTCATCGTTTAGTATTTTAATAAAATAAAGTTTGTATTTTAATAAATTGAAGTGGCAACACTGTGACACCTCTCTACAAAATCGGAAAGAATGACCAAAAAAAAAAAAAAATCTGGTGTGAAACACTCATACGACTTTCTCTTACTCCAGTTCACAAACATATAATTGATCAATTTCCTTCAGACTTATAATTTTTACTAAATGTCTTCAATTTTATATCAATGGGAGAATTTAAACTTAATAATGTGAAATTTTTGAGGAATTTATAATTTTCCTTTTTCTTCCTAGGAACCTCTTACAGCACTGGGATCTGCCCCTCCTCTAAAACTTATTTAAATGAACTTTCTCTGAAAAAAGTTATTAACTAAAATGCCAGGTCTCTGTATTCACAGTTAGTACACAAATTTAATGAAATTCGTCGGTTTTAATTTGAGAAAACTGAAAATAACTGTCCAGTAAAAAAACGCACTTCCAGTTTACTAATTTTCTTGAAATTCAGAATTTTTGGCAATCTATTTATTTCTAATTAATTTTGTTTTTAGGACTCCTTTCGTCCTAACGTTGACTTCTTCTTACATTCCAGGGAATTGCTACTAGTCGATTCAAGTACCAGTAGCAGTGAGGTTTATTAACCTTGTGGTTGAAGTCATTACATGATACATTAATATAATAATATTAAAACGGTAAAACTTCAAGTAGTAAAAAAATGTTTCTTGAAAAGTCCAGACGCCATTTGGAAATCCACATCACTAGGAATATACTCATTCCATAACCAGCATATTCTAAAAGTGAGTCAGCGTTGAAGAGCGCATTAATCTTAACGGTAGGGTCCACGAAATGCAAAGTACTGCGCAAGCAGCGAGGTGGTATATGAAAAGGAATGGCACAAGTAGCGCCATACAATCAATTTCACCAATTCAAGAGCTTCTTGAAGAATAAAAGACCAGCATTACGTCAACTAGACTCCAGTGAGCAGAAATGAGTAGCACCGCTGGATAACCTTTTGTTAAAAGTCCTGATAAAACGGGTTTGTATAGCTTCAAGTCTAGCTATATGCTTCTTAGTGTGAGGACACCAAATCAACGACGCATAATCAAGAAGGTTACTAACATATGCATTATACACAGTTAGCAACGCTTTGGGATCTCTAAGATCACGAGTGTGTCTTATTACAAAACCCGGCGCTGTCGATGCTTTCCTACATATATATTCAAACTGCTTCGTAAAAGAGAGGAAATTTCATTTATTACCATGAATAAATGAAAACAAAAAGTTTTTTAATGTAAGGATTAAATTTGCTCATTTCTTATCCTTCTGTTGATGAGGACAGTAACATTGGTGAAAATTCCCAGAAATAAAATAAGAATTGGACCCAATTAACAGCGTAATGATCAGTGATTTCTAGATATTCTCACCGTATTATGCCAAATAATCATCTAGATAATGAATATTTAACATGACACCAAGAAAGAAATATATAACTTCCTGTTTCGTTGTCCATTGTCTCCTTTTCTTTCTACAATTAATACTTTCATTTTATTTTTTAACTAATGAGTTGAACAAAAGTTAGGAAATTAATGAGCTGAATTATGATAGTACTAGCAATACTGCTATTGGGTATATTCTAATAAATAACTTAATTCTTAATATGTATTAATATGTATATAATCATAATAAACGCCATTATAGGTGAGAAGTTAGAGGAATGAACTGTAATGCTCATGTTTGTGGTACTTACTGATCGATTCCCAGTTTTGACATGGATTTATAAATTGTATTAAAATGAGCATCTTATAATACAGTATGTTTATTTGCTAATCACCTCCCTCCACGATAAAGCATAAAGCCTGCCTGAAAATATATGCATTTAATTTTATTTAAACTTAATGCAAGATATCACCAGCAATTAGTTACGTTTCATATTTCTGAAGCTTATTTCAATTTCAAGTGCTGTTTAAAAATAAAAATAAAAAAATGCTTATTCACAAATATTACAATTTTGCCTTGACATAAAAATTCCTCATTTTATTTCCACTTATGAATTCAATGTTCAATCAGTCTTGAAAAGAAGAAAGAATCCTATTATTACAAGAAGGTTTACAAAAAATAGTTCAAAAGCACATATTGCAACAGTACTAAGATTAAGCAATATTTTCTAGATAATTAGTAACATAAATTGGAGGCTAAAATTTGTTATTGTACAATGACATAAAAAAAAAAATATGACGTTTTCCTGTCACATCTATTAAGAAAAACTTCTTTTTTTTTAATATCAAAGCAAGCTTGGTTACCATTGACAGGTTATGCAAGTAGAAATACAAATAAGCTGCTATAAATGTGTTAATTAAATTAATTTTTTTGTAGAAACAGAATTTGTTACGAAAATCAGACTTGAAACACTCACTCTTACTGCAGTTTGCAGAATTATAATCAACAAAATTTCTTCAAACTTTATAATTTTTAGTAGATGATTATTTGTCTTCAGTACTATATCAACAGCGGGAATTTAAACCGAATAACAAAACCCTCCATAAAACTTCTTTTAAATGTTTTTCTCGGAAAAAGTTTCAAATAAAAGCCTTCTTTTAAATGATTATTTCTCGGAAAATGTTTTAAATAAAAGCTTATATGACTTTTTCTCGGAAAATGTTTTAAACAAAAACCTTCTTTTAAATGACTATTTCTCGGAAAATGTTTTAAATAAAAGCCTTCTTTTAAATGACTATTTCTCGGAAAATGTTTTAAATAAAAGCCTTCTTTTAAAAGACTTTTTCTCGGAAAATGTTTTAAATAAAAGCCTTCTTTTAAATCATTTTTTCTCGAAAAAAGTTTCAAATAAAAGCCTTCTTTTAAATGCCTATTTCTCGGAAAATGTTTTAAATAAAAGCCTTCTTTTAGATGAGTTTTTCTCGGGAAAAGTTTCAAATAAAAGCCTTCTTTTAAATCACTTTTTCTCGGAAAAAGTTTTAAATAAAAGCCTTCTTTTAAATGACTTTTTCTCGGAAAATGTTTTAAACAAAAACCTTCTTTTAAATGGCTATTTCTCGGAAAATGTTTTAAATAAAAGCCTTCTTTTAAAAGACTTTTTCTCGGAAAATGTTTTAAATAAAAGCCTTCTTTTAAATCATTTTTTCTCGAAAAAAGTTTCAAATAAAAGCCTTCTTTTAAATTCCTATTTCTCGGAAAATGTTTTAAATAAAAGCCTTCTTTTAGATGAGTTTTTCTCGGAAAAAGTTTAAAATAAAAGCCTTCTTTTAAATGACTTTTTCTCGGAAAAAGTTTCAAATAAAAGCCGTCTTTAAAATTACTTTTTCTCGGAAAAAATTTCAAACAAAAGCCATATGTCTCTGTATTCATAGTTAGTATACCAAATTTAATGAAATCCGTCGGTGTTTTTATGGTGAAAATCGCAGATAACTGAAAAAACTGTTCAGTAAAAATGCACTTTCGATCAATCGATTTTTCTTCAAATCTGAATTTTGACAACATATTTAATTCTAATTGAAGTTATTTAAACTGATAAAAATAGTATAATAAATAGTATTGCTTTTTAAAAGAAAACATAACTTCACCTCTTCCCAAAAGCCCCTCAAATGCATTTTTCCGGAGAAATGATAGAAAGTTCTAGGTCTTAATATGTAGTTTAATGAAAATCGTTAGAGTCATTTTCTAGAAAGTCACAAAAAATTGAAAAATTCGTTCAGTAAAGTGATACTTCCGGTTAAGGAATTCTAATTCGATACGAAGTTCAATCAAAATCCATCAAAACTGAGATTGCGTCTTTATCAAATAATTCTTTTCTAAGTCTTTTGTGATATTCTTCAACTTAGTAACTAACGATTTTCTTCGAACTTTCATCATCATCTTTTGGTAAACAATGTGATATGGTTGTACATTTTGATTATGTGCCCTGATTATGCATTATCCAATCTAGGATATCGGATTTTAATCATGAATTCTTTGATGGAAAACCTCCGAAACTTAAAAGAAGCCAGACTATCACGGAAAAAATCTCGGAAAATCATAATTTTGTAAAGCTTTAAATCTTAGTACAAATTTTGATTGCAAAAAATATTTATCAAATATGTTGGCAAATCTAATTCTTCATACTTGCCTACTAGATCGGAATAAGAACTTTCCAGTAGCGAAGTCCATAGTCTTAAGCTTGGAGTAATGCCTACCAACTTCTGCAATGGTATACTCGCCCGCAATGGCTTAGGATAATTTTAGACACAAACACAGCCTATGGGCATGCCTAGAAGAGCATTTTTTTATTTTTTTATATATATTAAGGCGCGTCAACATCTATTGTCATTGGCGCCCGGAACCTTCTCGGAGCACTGCCGGCCTCCGGATAGTGTTCTCTAGCTACAGACAACACTTTCCATTACCGGACAGTGAGCTGTAGAGACTCCTAGGAAAAAAAAATCTAAGGGTAGCACAGCTGAACTTGAACCCGAGTCCTCCGCGTGGGAGTCTAGTACGCTAACCACTTAACTATTCCCTTCCCTCAGAAGAGTAATTATTTGAAATTTTAGGAACAGGCTGAACTAAATCTTGCTTCAAATCAAGTAAACTCCATCCACCAACTGCGAGTTCAACACGAGATTCGAGTAGGACGGGCTAAACTCACAATCATTATTCGGATACATACTAGTATTTTAAGGAACGCTCGCTAACTTTTTTGGACATAGACCTAGCTAAACATAGTTTAAGACACGACCACGAATTTTCAGGACCAATCTAAACCTGTTCGAACCGATTAATTGATCAAATTAAGTTTTTTGTTTCGTCTTTACATAAGACATCTCTGTAATTCTCTAAAGAAAAAGATTAGAACCCCGGTTTTAAATAAATTTTGTTTAAAAATATGTTTTCTATTATAAGGTTCAGATTGAGGAAGATTGTGGACTTAATTATTTGTATTTTTGTTGTCTCTTTAAGGTTTAATTCATTATTAGTATATAAAAGTATTTGTTGATGTATTATGTTATTAAGAAATTTGGTGAGGATCTGTCAAGTAGAAACACTCAATCATGCCAACATTTCGACAGAATTTCCTGTCTTTATCAAGGCTTTTAAAATATAGATGTCTTGAAGATGTGGAAAAAGAATTAATTTTCATTTCTGTAGATGATTTAAAAAAGCAATTAGTAAATTTTAATTTTCTTTTGTTATATTTCTGTGCTGTAGAAAATGTTGAAAGTTTCATAGTTCCACTAAAAATTCTTTTTCCTCATCTTTCGAGACTATCTATAGGTATATTAAAGCCTTGATAAAGACAGGAAATTCTGTCGAAACGTTGGCATAATTGAATGTTTTCTACTTGACCGATCCTCACAAAATTTTTTCATTTCATTATCAGTTTACGATTTTTTTTAAAAATAATTTCGTTCCCATAATAATATTTACATCACAATTATTTAGTTCACGTTATATAAATAGGAAATCGCAAAAGAGGAAAAATCTTTAAATACAATTTGCTTTCTTTTTATTGAACTAAAAAAACAATATAATAACTTAAGGAATAACAATAGGAAGAATAAAGTCATTAGTGAGAATCTTTATCAATTAGAACCATCCACCATATCCTGTAACAAGTTGGAAGATTTTATATAATTAGATCTTCAGGATAAATTGGTCTTATTATTTGTTTATTTTAAGATTATTCTTTTTATCTTTATCTTAATTTATCTTTATCCCCCTATGAGTAAATTAGTTTAGTTTTACTCAAAATATGATTTCCTTCAATTTTCTTTGTTCCCTGATTCCGTAATTTTATTGTTTAAAGAACTCTTATTATTTCAGTTTGAAAGATTATGAATAGCCGCCTAATTCACACAAACTGCGGTGAATGATAACTCTTATTTGATATAAAATTAGATAATAGTACAAAAATATATCAGTTAGAATTCATAAACAAAACCGATATTCACAATTTCCAGAAAATACTAATAAATTATTTCTTTAAATTTGTTGTGGTGGTAAGCTGGAAAGCATCAGAGACATTTTCCTATGGTAGCCTGCTTCATTTTGTGGTCATCGACCGGTTTCGGGCGTTCGCCCATCTTCAGGATGCGTTTGTCAGACAGAGTGATAACACGGACTTGCACAGAGCAAATTCAGTTTATACACTGACTGGTCTTTTTAATTGTATTTAAAACTGAACTCCAAGTACACTCGCTGCCCATGTCGAGCTCGCTTAGAAAAGGGCTAGAATTTAAAAAATGCTCACAGAAAACTGATTTGATCATGAATGATATAAATTATTAAAAATGTGGCTAGGTCCGCAATGCTGGATAACATCCGGTATTTTATCCGTCGTAGCATGCATATTGGTTTTGTTCTTGACCGATTTCGGATATTCATCCATCGTCAGACCAAATTCACTAAGTTCGTGTAGAGAGTTCACTTCAACGAAATGTTTCTGTAGACTCACACTTGTTGGTTGTATATATGTGGGAAGGTTATAGGGTTATGTTCATATAAGGTTATGTGGGAAGTTATAAGGTTGTTAGATAACCTTATATACGACATATACAACCAAGTGTGAGTCTACAGAAACATTTCGTTGAAGTGAACTCTCTACACGAACTTGGTGAATTTGCACTGACGATAGATGAATATCCGAAACGGGTCAGGGACAAAACCAATATGCATGCTACGACGGATAAAATACCGGATGATATAAATTATGTTTGGTCACTTCAAATTTTGGGTGTATTACATCTGAGTTAATAATAATAATAATAATAATAGTAATTCGAAGATGGGCGAACACCCGAAACGGTTCGATGACCACAAAATGAAGCAGGCTACCACGGAAAATGTCTCTGATAATCTAAAAATGTTTGCCAAAATGATTTGTGAAGCATAATTATTGGCACACAGATAAAAGAATTAATTGTTTCGATGATTTAACAGACTAAATGCACATGACAGATTGAATATAGCCCACTTTTGCAGAAGGCATGCCAGCCGGCATCTTCGACTTGGGAGCGGCAGTATTTTGAGAGAAGGAAAACCAAAAACATAATAATGCTTATGAAATTTCTGAGACAGAAATAAAAAAAATAACTGGCTTAAAATTAATAAAATATAGGGGCGGGTGTTGGTGTATTGGTTATGAGGACCCCAGTTCGAGTCCAGCGTATAACTAAATTTTATATTTGTTTAAAAATTGTTAATAGTAAAGTAGGTGCTTCCGCCCCCGTCCACGACACCTAATTTGGTAGTTGGACGTTAAGCCCGCCTGAAAAAATAGGCATTACTTTACTTTTTTTTTACTTTACTAAAATATAAAGTTTACCCGGGAGTGGCCCTCACAATCCGACTATATATTTGGGTGGCGAGAAGGACGCGGCAAGTACGCCCGCTACCCGTGTCGATCGTCGCTTAGAAAAGGGCTAGAATTAAAAAAACACTTAAAGAAAACTGATTTGAACATGAATGATATAAATTATGTTTGGTCACTTCAAATTTTGGTGTGTTACATCTGAGTTAATAATAATTCGTTTATTTGCTCTAGAATATTTTACAATTCCTTGGCAAAGGAGTAGCACAAATTACAAATTATATATAGTAAATCAAAACAATTTCTTTTCTAATGATATATACTAATAATGTTGGAATATAAACAAAAATTAATAATATAATGAAAAAGTAATAGTAAAATAATAATAAAAAAAAAATAATACATTTGCTATAACCTAACTGTCGACAAATAAATAAAATAAGTCACTAAACATAAAAAGCAAACTTTGACTATGAGTGGTGCGTTACTTTCTCTGATTGTAGAAGTATTTACTGCGAACTGTCAAATTTTCGAAGTTTTCTTTTCATCGAAAAATTCATATTTTGAGATCCTATTTCCTATGGTTTCGACAAAAATGTTTCTGGTCGGTATATGGCGTAGGTGCGTGTGTGTGCGCATAAGTATTCTTTTTTGCGCGCGTAGGTATAGTATACAGTCGCCACAATAAAATTGGGTCACTTGACTTTTCATTAATAAGTAACATTTATTGTAACAATTTATTTTTAATACAATTCGCCAGCTAAATAATATACTGTAGTGTTAATTTTTTACACTAACTCTTGATTTGAATTCATGTTTTTACAAAAGTCTGATAATTTTTTTCCATTTTTTTCACCACCTAGTACTTAGTTATTGTTTCCTCGGACCTTAGTAAGAGTCTTGATACGTGGGGGCCAATCGATCACATAATATACACCGATTTCCACCAAGAAGCGAGTGACAACTCTAGCAGTGTGCGTCTGGCGTTATCATGCATTAGCATCATCGATTACTGTCACCGATAAATGGATCAAACGGTATATGATTGCCTCTAGAAGAATTTCTTCAACATACTTAGCAGCGGTCATTGCGCCTTTTTTTCAGCAACAATTAACTCGCTGCAGGCGTCTAAACTTATCCTATCCCATACAATAATTGATATTCGTTGAAAAGGAGCACTTCCGCTAGTAGTACCTACATTGAATGAAGCGCTTTCCTTTTTGCCTTTCCCGCACATGAATTCGACCGCCTGAAGAATACTGACCAAATCGCGGTTCACCTGTGAAGGGAACAGCCCTTGTCCATTGCTTTATAGTCCAATGGATTTGCCGACTGGCAAAAGCTAACCTAGCTTACACGTTGATTCATGGTTACTACTTGTATTGATGATTGTCTCCTAGCCTTACTTCTCGCAATCGTCTTCGAACAGTTTCAGAGCTTACCGGTGATTCCCCGAACTTGAAATAAGTTAATCATTCAGCTCAATAGCAGTAAGAAATCGATTGAGTAGAACTGTGAGCGAAAAAAATTGGTCAGCCTGATCTATTGCGGCCTTATTCTCCAGTTTTCTTAAAATGCTCTGACGGCATCCTAAAAAAAAAAAAAAATGACCTTTTTTCAGTTAATAAAGTTAAGCAAATAAATTAATTTAACGATAAAATTAAACATAATGTGGAATTAAAAAAAAAAAAAATATTACGATGTCTGTCCCAGACCAGATAGCCGCACTAAATAAATTTCTCCTGTTTTTAATTTTTATTCTCATTAATTTACTCAAGTGTTTATGTATTAATATTTTTATTATTTATTATTAATTATTATTATTAATTTATTATTCTCATTAATTAATCAATTCCCCATTCTACCATACAACAAACTCACCGCGTTGTAGACACCATTGCATCCTCCCTTGAGAAGAAGAAGTGTTGTTCGAGGGCTTTCCTTGATGTGAAGCAGGCCTTCGATCGAGTATGGCACCCCGGGCTGCTCTGGAAACTTAAGGGCATCCTTCCAGCCACTTATTATCTTATCCTAAAATCTTACTTATCTGATAGGTATTTTCAAGTACAAATCGGATCATCTTTCTCTCCTTTCAATCATATCGAAGCTGGAGTGCCGCAAGGCAGCATTCTAGGTCCTATCCTTTATTCAGTATACACTGCAGACATCCCAACACATCCTGATACCATCCTTCTCACCTATGCGGATGATACTGCTATCCTGTCTTCCAATAATGATCCCGTAACAGCCCATAGAAATCTACAAACCCACCTCTCCTCCCTAGAAAATTGGTTCAAAAAATGGGTCATTAAACTTAATGAAAATAAGTCCCAAAACATTACCTTCACTCTACGTCGCATTACTCTTCCCCCAGTCTACTACAACTTAATTCCCTTACCAGTGGTCAACGTTGCTCGCTATCTTGGGCTTTACTTAGACCGAAGACTTACATGGAATCCTCATACAAGACTGAAAAGACTAGAACTAAACAGACGCTTTCGACAACTTAAAAGACTACTGGACAACAGATCTAAACTCTCCCTAGACAACAAAAGACTAATTTATACATCTATTTTAAAGCCTATCTGGGCGTACGGAATAGAACTATGGGGTTCAACCAAACGCTCAAATCTCCAAAGACTCCAATCCCTACAATCCAGAATCCTCCGTAACATTGTGAACGCTCCTTTTTACGTCTCCAACCGAACCATACATACTGATCTTAATATACCGTTCATTGCTCAAGTCGCCCAAACCCGTTACAGGAAATTCCATATTAACCTACAGACTCACACAAACCCTTTTATTCAGCACCTGTCTTCCCGAACACTTCCTAATAACCCTCCTAGACGTCTTAAAAGACAATGGCCTCGTGACCTCCTCTCAAGTGAAAAGAGTGAATAGTGATTCTTTATAGTTTTGGAGTGTTACCATTGGATAGCTTCTCCACTCATTTTGTAATGTATGTTCATTATATGATTGTTACTTATAGCGCTATCGCGCTGATTGTAGCATGAATAAAGATTAAAAAAAAAAAAAAGTTCATTTTAAGTTCTCGTCCACATTCCCTGTTTTCCGTTCATACAACTTCTTCCTCATTTATTAATAACTATTTTGGAGAGTGGCTCCACTCTTGTACATGGTTTCATTCATCACATTCATCAGATCTACATTATTGCGTAGTTGTAAATACCTAAAAAATAAAAATTAAAAAAATTTTGAAATTCAGCGTTCTGGCAATCTATTTATTTTTAACTAATATTGTTTAGATCATAAAACTGTGTAATAAACTGAAATAGCACTTTGTAACTTCACCCTTCTTCCCACACCCGAAAAGTGTGCTTAAATGAATTTTGCTGGAGAAATATTTGAAATAAAAGTTGTAAATCTCTGTTATGCATAGTTGATGTTACAAAGATTAAAGAAAATCGTTGGAGCCTTGTTTTGAGAAAATCACAACAAAATACAAAATAAAAAAATTCAGTAAAGTGGTACTTCCGGTTGAAGAATTTTGACACATAACTTACCTATTGCCGGATCCCATGGTCATACCTAAACGGAATATTAAGTTTGAACTTTCTACGATATTTCGTTTTTGTTAGCTATGCTGTTCACATATATACACAACTCACAGACCATTTTCTAAAAACCACTTTTTTTGGATTCAGGATACATCAAAACGTGTATTTCCAAATGAAAACTTGATATTAAAAATTTTACACGATTACAATACTTTCTTATGAGGAAGGTTCCTTCCATCCTAGTGTGCGAGGAAGAAGTAAGAGGAATTAAAAAGAATCTCGACTTACCATAACTTTTGGAGCCAAAGGTTTGAGGGAGTATTCGTACTCACATAGGGTGAAACTTCCCTATGTTTCTCGAGACGGCTATTCCGTCGCGGAACCTCATTCTAGCCCATCCAACGCGTCCTCGTCGCTGGCTCCGGAAACATCTGCGCTCCACTTTGTGGAAGCGTGGGTGGCTAAGTTGGAGGGTGAACGCGGAGGGTAGCCTTCGGGCTATTTGGGAACCTAGCACTCCCACGTACCTCAGCTACAATTACAGACTAACAAGTGCAGTGGTTTTCCCATTAGGAGTGTGAGTTGGTGGAGACTTTTCTGCCCTCTGTTTGGGTCGCCATAATTTATGTGCGGCCTGAATCTCTTGCAGCGAATTCTTTTGCTGCGGAGCCTCCGTGGGAATTCATATTGCATCACTTACACCTAAACGCCTTAACATTATACACTTACATAGTTACAGTCTTACACGCCAGTGGCACCTGCTGGTGCCACCCACATGTTTGCCGTGTGTGGATACCTGTGTCGTGGGGGAGGGAAGTCCTGGTGGTTGAGGATGCAGGTTCTCGCTGGAGGCAAGTTTCCTCGGCGTGCCTTGCAGTCCAACACACCACTTTGGTTCCTGACTCCACTAAACAGGCGGCCAGAGCCTAACCCAGTTCTGGTCAATCGGCTAGCGTAAAGAACGCATGGGTGAGCTCCCGGGTATTGTGGGCCATGGTTCACAATCCCTGGGCGCTATATCTCTAGGGTAGCTCTGGCGCTTCTTCAAAGCGTCCCAAATTGTGAGGCTCCGTGGAGGGTGGAGAGCTCTGGAGATGAATTTTTAATTTTATTTATATGTTTTTAATTTTAAATTCGTCAGCCGGGGGCCCCTTAGAGGAGGGGGCCACCGGTGGTGGGGGTAATTCCTCTGTACATCCAGAGTCGGGTGACCAGGGCCTGGATGCACTAATGGGTGGGAATCTGGAAAAATATCCAGAGGCAGGGAAGGCTTGCTCTGGAGGAGAACGTGTCAGGAGGAGCCGCGGGGGACTTGTCCTCCTGCGGCGATTTCTGAAACGTGGTCAAAGGAAAAAGGAAAGATATGTAAGGCAGGTATTTTCATTTTTATTTATTTATTTATATTTATTTGTTTGTTTATTATTTATATTTCTTTGTTTGTTTATTTATTTATTTATATTTATCTATTGGTCTATTTATTTATTTAAATTTATTTATTTTATTATTATTTGTTTATTTATTTATTTTATTATTATTCATTTATTTTTGTTCCTGCCTGCTATCAAGTTTGTCAGAAGTTCCATTTCTCACATTAGTTGACTTATTACTATGATTGACAGGGTAGAAATGGTTCAGGTTAACTTGCAGCATAGCAAAGATGCAACGGCTAACTTATGCCGTTGTATTGCTAAGTTGCACACATATTTTATTCTAATTCAAGAACCTTATGCCTTTAAAGGTTTGGTTCGAGGATTGAGTGTGGTTGATGGCAGACTGTTCGTGGCGGATGGCGGGGACATTCCTAGGGCATGTATTCTTGCCAGTCGGAGTGTCGACGCTGTCCTGCTTCGACAGTTCTGCTCTCGGGACTTGGTGGCGGTGAGGGTTGGACTGGGGGTTGGTGGGCGTCGTCGCGACGTAGTTGTGGCTTCGGCTTACTTCCCCTATGATGGCCCCTCTCCTCCTCCTCAGGAGTTCATGGGTTTGGTTCGGTATTCGGAGACCAATGACATACCTATTATAATAGGATGTGACGCGAATGCACATCATGTTGTCTGGGGGCAGCAGCGACACCAATGGTAGGGGTCGCGCTCTCATGGATTTCCTGGTGGGCACGCGATTAGAGGTCCTGAATAGGGGTACTGAACCCACTTTTGTTACTAGGATTAGAAGACAGGTTATTGATATTTCCCTTGCTTCTAGGAATTTTAGTGGTCTGATTAAGGATTGGAGGGTGAGTCCTGAGACTTCCATCTCCGATCACAGGATGATTAGGTTTAGTCTGGGGATTGATCCAATTACCCTGGCTAGTTATAGGAATCCTAGGAGGGCGGATTGGGTTTATATTCTAGAATTATTGAAGATAAACTGACTATCCAATCAGAAGCCCCTGATGGCATAGAGGAATTGGAAAGGGAGGCTGGTATTCTTCATGAACACATTAGATCCTCATTCGAGGAGTCTTGTCCTCCCAAGGTGGTTAAGGATAGTAAGAATCCCTGGTGGTCTTCTTCGTTGGAAAAACTAAGGAGACAGGTAAGGGGCTCATACAGGAAGGCGTCCTTGCTGATTCTTCCGAATCATGGGATAGTTATAACAGTATTAAAAGAGCATATAAATATGCTCTGAGGAGAGCCAAGAGGAATTCCTGGAGATCCTTCTGTGAGGATATAAATTCGTTCCAGTAATCATCTAGATTGGTACGGATTCTTAGTAAGGATAGGGACAGTCAGTTAGGTACCTTACGATACCCTGATGGTTCCTTTACAGGGGGGGAAGGGGAGACACTGCAGCTTTTGCTTGATACTCACTTCCCGGATAATATTGGTTTAAATGCTGCTTCGTCTTTGGTGGGTGGTAGGAGATGGGACCTTGAAGATGTATCCACCTTAGATGAGGTTGTCACACATGATAGAGTTAGTTGGGCAGTACAAAGTTTCTCACCTTTCAAGTCACCTGGACCGGACGGGATTTATCCTTGTCTGTTGCAAAAGGGTGGGGACGTGCTGACGAAGGTATTGTTAAGATTGTTTAAAGGATGTTTGATGTTTGGTTATGTACCAACATTATGGAGAGAAGTAAGGGTAGTCTTTATTCCCAAGCCGGGAAGAAATGACTACTCCGACCCCAAGGCATTTAGACCCATTAGTCTTATGTCTTTCCTCTTGAAAACTTTGGAAAGGTTGGTGGATAGGTATATTACTGATGGCCCATTAAGGGATCATCCACTCCATCCTAACCAACATGCTTATATTGTGGGTAAGTCGACAGAGACTGCATTACATTGTCTCGTCGGAAGGATAGAATCTGCTTTGGAAATAAAAGAATATGCCCTAGGGTGTTTCTTTGATGTTGAGGGGGCATTTGACAGAGTATCGTTTGATGCTCTCGAAGATGCCTTGGTACGAAAAGGTATACATCCCGTCTTAATCAATTGGATAGGTGTCTATCTTAGGAGTAGGGTTATACAGGTTTCCCTTGGCGGGCGCACCATGATAGTACAAGTGGGGAGAGGTTGCCCTCAAGGGGGTTGTCTCTCACCTAAGTTGTGGTGCGTCGTCATGGATGACCTTTTGGTTAGGATGAATTCATCGGGATTTTATGTGCAAGCATATGCCGATGATGGTGTTATTTTATTGTTAGGGCGCTGTTTGTCCACTATTTCGGACCTAATGCAAAGCGCCCTTAACATGGTGTATTGTTGGACACAGGATAAGGGTCTTTCTATTAATCCTATTAAGACCCAGGCAATTCTATTTACTCATAGAAGGAAGATAGTAGGTTTTACACCTCCTAGGTTGTTAGGTACTTCCATACAAGTTAGCAAATCAGTGAAGTTCCTTGGAGTAGTTCTCGACAGTAAATTGAACTGGTCGGAACATGTTAAGACACAACATCAAAAGGCGATAATCTCCTTTTGGCAATGTCGAAGAGTTGTAGGTAAGAAATGGGGAATCACTCCCAAGATGATGTTCTGGATTTATTGTATGGTCATTAAACCTAGATTGGTATATGCGGCTTTGGTGTGGTGGCGTCGCATTGAAACACGATCTGCTAGGCAGCTGTTGGAAGAAGTCCAACGCTTGGCTTGTCTGGCGGTGACTGGAGCGTTTCGGACGACACCGACCGCATTTATGGAGACTTTGTTAGGGATTCCACCTCTTTTTGTGGAGGTGAAAAACAAGGCAATGAAAGCCTGTTATAGAATTAAACAGGCAGGTTTTTGGCAGGGTAAGCGATATGGTCATTCTACCATTTATCGTGAGATGCTTTTAAGGATTCCCATTACAGGTTTCCCTTCTGATAGGAATTGAAGACTTTTGTCTTTGGTCATTCCTACAGGGTTAGGTTGCCTTCTAGGGAAGATTGGTTAACCCTGGGTCCGTCTGGTGTGATTCCTGAGAATTATCTCCGATGCTACACGGACGGTTCCAGGATGGATGGTAGGTCTGGGGGCTGCCGTCTATTTTGAGACGGGAGATCATTTGGTAGCGCCTCTTGGTGAGTGGGCCACCGTTTTCCAAGCTGAGGTTTATGCAATTCTTTGCTGTATTTTGGATGAGAGGGTGCGTAACACTAATTTAAAAGGCGTTTGTATCTGCTCGGATAGCCAGGCTGCGTTGAAGGCGCTTAATTCATGTGTCTTCACTTCCAGATTGGTGTTGGAATGTTCTAGAAGACTGGAAGATCTTTCTTCATAAAGGATGTGCTTCTGGTCTGGGTTCCAGGTCATATGGGAATTTTTGGGAATGAGGAGGTGGATAGGTTTGCCAAATTAGGTGCCTCTCTCCCTTTCATTGGTCCAGAGCCTGCTGTTGGTGTGTCTTCTGACACATGTTTGTCGGGCTTTCAGACGTGGATGACCTCACAGCACTCATCCTTATGGATGAGTGCAGTGGGTTGTCGGCAGTCTAAAATGCTCATTGGGGGCCCGGACGGAGCTTTAAGCAGTGGGGTCCAATGTCTTTCACGGACCTCCCTCAGGTATCTGGTTGGATTCCTCAATGGGCATTGTGGTTTAAGGAGACATCTCTATATAATGGGACTTGTGCCTGACCCTTTTTGTAGAGTTTGTGAAACTGAGGAGGAAACACCCATGCATTTGATGACGAATTGTTTGGGTTGTGAGGAGATTAGGTTTAGGACCTTCGGCCGGAATAGGATGTCGTTAGAGGATCTTAAGCTGTGTCCTTTTAAGGTTTTGGTCCGATTTGTTCGGTCTGTTGTGAAACTTAGATGGTTAAAACCTGGGCCTGGATTTTCATTCTAGTCCCAGTGGTAGGTATTCTTTAGGGGCAGCTATATGGGCCCGAGGGGGCTTTGGATAGCGTAGGGTTTACTCCCCTCCCCTTTTGGGAATAATAATAATACCATAACTTTTTATTAATACAATTATTTAGAAAATGACTATTATTTTTAAACTTCAAATTGTACACATCTGTCCTAAGATAAATATAAAGAGGTGGTAAGGGACAACTAGTTCCTCGCAATAATATAAATAGAGGAAACGGTAGTGCAAGCTGCATGGGTTGTGTGTCAGTATGTAGGCTTAGGTAAAATTATCGTATTCGCCTCCTAGGGAGAAGAAAAACCTCACGAAGGAGTCAATCACCGGATTCCTAAGTCTAATTAAACTCACAGGACTGGAGAGTATACTCTAAATGAATGGATGCTATAGTACTAACATTTTGCTTCCGATTTAGTTTACGCTATGATTAACCAAAACTTCATTTTATTCGGTTCTATGATAAAATCCGTTATTATATGGAATATAAAAGGGTATATGTAAATTGCCCACAAGTGTTGGTCTAGTGGCTAGCGCAATCGCCTTTCGTGCGAGAATTCAGAGTTCAATTTCCTTGAAGGCAAAGTCAGTGTTGACCCAGCATCGTGATAAAATGTGGGAAGCTACAGTTAATAGCGCCCTAGATAGCAAAGGCCGAAACTAAACGGCGTGAGAACTGCGGCATGCTTACCACACGTTCTCCTATTCAAATCGCCGTCTGGCAAGCTTGGCCATTCATGAGCTGTTGCCCCATAGGGTTAGGGGGGATTGTTACATTAAAACTTAAAGTTAATGATATATTCTAGTAACTGTAATTGTTTTATTGTGTGTGTATTTTTTTTTTTAATTTCTGGAGTAATAGTTGAAAAAAAAAAAACATAATTTGAAAGAGATCTGATTAAAAAACGGAAAGAATAAAATATTGAAGTGTATATAGAATGGAGCAACCACCACCTTCATGGCAATTATTATTATCATTGTGATGTTATCATCAATAAATATTCATTTTGGTCCTGTGACTTCACCATGTAGCCCTTCCAATCAGTCCGGGGTTTCAACTTCAACTAAAAAGACCAGGAACCCCGTTGTAGACACTTCGATTAAAGAAGACGTCAAATACTGTACAATACGACGACGGATTTGAATTTCCATTTTCACCAATTCTTAAGTGAAAAAGCTGTTGTACGCTGGTGGTTGGGGGGGAGGGAGTTGAACAAGGTAGTGGATAAAAACGAAAGAGAGATGTTTTGGTAGAAGCGGCAATGTTTAAGGGAAAATGGTTGGTTGGTTGGTGTGTGGTGGGAGAGTAAGCGCGGAGGCAGGGAATGAATTTGTAATTAGACTGTCAGAAGCGAGCTCTTTGTAGTTGGAAATTGGGTGTGAAGGCATGTCCCTGGCAGATTGTTGAACACTTCAAAGGGTGTTCCATTCTCGTTCCCGGGGACTCACTACCCTTCCCCATCCGTACTCTACTTCTCTACACTAAAGAAGAGAATTATTTTTCTTTGTGAACCGCCACCCAACCTAAGCTACCTACTTTAACTCACCCACCTTCATCATCCGTTAAACCTCGCACGACTCTTAAAGCTCGCGGCGTGGTTTTTTTTTTTCTTTTTCTCGTCTTCTCTACTTTTCCTTCTTTTTTTCAAAACCAACAACGCTGATGCCAATTTCATATTTCCCAGGAAATTAGAAGAGGTTCAAAGGAAGCCACCTCAATTAGGATGGAGGGTTATACAAGGAGATTGGGCTGTTTGTGTGCGTGTGTGTGTTGTGCATATTGTATGCTGGTT
The DNA here is from genome assembly GCA_011037195.1 of Triatoma infestans. Classification (NCBI taxonomy): domain Eukaryota; kingdom Metazoa; phylum Arthropoda; class Insecta; order Hemiptera; family Reduviidae; genus Triatoma; species Triatoma infestans. The sequence goes on from JAAEAF010005466.1 coordinate 56,568, forward strand.
TAGTTGCTGTTCCCACCCAGCCTATTTACTATGGTCTGCTAACATTTAATTCCCGAAAGCTTTGACTCTCTTTGACGCCCGTTCTTGATTCCCCCTTATTCCTAATTGCTATTTACTAAAGCGACAATAACACACTTCAATTTTGCACTCACATCCACTACTGGCCGTTTCAATTAATTTCCTTTCAATATTTTAATATTTCATGTATGTATAACCATATCAAACTTTATAATACTCCATAAATGGTAACAAGTGCAGGTTAAGAATTTTAAAAAAACGTAGGATTGTACCTAATAAAAACAAAGTTCATCATCTTTTTCTAATCGCAATTAACAATCATTGTTAATAATTTTTTTTTTAAACCTGCAATTTTTATTAAACGTTTAGTCTTACTTGTATAACATATGAAAATAAAATGGTTGGAGATTCTATTAGACATATATTCCGTGATAGCCTGCTTCTTTTCGGGTGTACGCCTATCATCAGGATGTTTTGTAAAAACAGTGTAACATAACACAGACTTGCACAAAGCAAATTTAGTTGATTGGCTGATTTTAAAAGTGTGTGTTGTTAGAACGTAACTAAGTTATAAGGGGTTCGTTGATACCTAAGTGGGAAAACACATTGTAACTTTCATAGATATTTAGGATATTTAGTTATATGACTTTGTTTAATGAGGCTACTGAATAAACTAACTGAGAGGTGCAGTACTTTAACATATATTCCTTCACTTTCTATAAAACGCTTATCCTAAATTAAACTAAACCTAGGGGGTTGAAATAATTTTATAAATTTTCTTTCAATTACAAGACAAAAGATAAAATAGTAATCTAATTATTTATATCAGCATTCTCGCTAATAAATACATTCTCACCAATAAATACATTGATCCTATAAAACCGTTCACGCTAATAAATACATTTTCGCCAATCAATACATTCATGCTAATAAATACATTCTCGCTAATAAAGTACATTCACGCCAGCGATCGTTCTAACGGTTACATCGCCTCGGACAAAAAGAAAAATTGCCGCCCCTTAAGAATATATAAATACATTTTGTTAAAGAAGTCTATGCATATTCAAACACAAACTGAAGCAACGCTCTGCTCGCATGCTAATGCTATTCTGTTCAGAGAAGTATATGCACGTTAAAACAAGTTCAAGCATCATCCTCTACAAATTCTGCCTTATTTTTTTCAATAATAGTGAGAATATTTTTAGCTTTTAGACATAAACAGTATAAATACGCTACGCACTGTAAATTTTTAGCCAACGAAAAATTCGATATGCAAAATTTTCTATTTATTGAGTATTTAAAACATTAATATTTTTCTCACTCATTCAGCCAAAATGGCGCCCTTAAATTTTGACACCCCGGACAAAAATCAGGAGCGCTGTTCACGCTAATAAATACATTCATACTAAGTATATACACGAAGGGGAAAGTACTCGATATTCCTTTCCCCTTTAAAATAACTAACCTAATGTTATGTTGTTCTAAGCTAGTTGTGTAATCTTGAAAATGAACTGGTTCCCAGGTCGAAAGCCCGATACTGTATAATCAAGTGTTTTATACATATTATATATATACTTATATATCGGGGACTTTTTGTCATGTATTTTAACATCATATTTTGGAAATAATGTTGTTTATATAATTAGGTTAGTTAATCGCTAGGATCGCTGCAGATAGGGCTAATGTAATATTGCTGTGTTACAAGTGAACAACTGTAGACAAGAATCAAAACAAAGGAATGGTTGGTGACTTGATAGATTCTGTTCTATAGAAGTTCTATTTTTGTACAGCCCAGTTTAGCGTAAGGAAAATTCTTGGTTCTATAACTCATAGCCCAATGGGCCTATCATAGATTCAGAATTTTCATCCAGAATGTTATAGCAGAAGATGTTGAATATCGGCTGAGAAAACGGCACTGATTGATGTAAATTTAAGGTACCGAAAAAAAATATTTTGTTGGAAATCTCTATCATTGTTAAAATTACATGAATAGATATATCTAAGGATCAACGTCTAAAAAATCTAGACGTATGTATATATTCAAAGAATGTAAAAAAAATAAATAAATAAATAAATAAGAAATTCTTTACATAAAAGGGTTCATTAGTAAAATGTTCCATTAACGATATAATTCATGTTTATTTACTTGAACAAACGGCTCGCATATATACAAACGTCAATCAAAACAAAATGAAAGACCCAGAATTTAGACGTCAAATGTATTATAAGCAGTTAGAAATGACGTTGGCTTGATGGAAAGGCGGGCGAAAAGAGACATTGAAGTTGAAAGGTGGCAATTCCACTTAGACATTATAATAATAGTTATGTTAAAGGCTATTAAGTCTTCAATGTCAGTCACCAACCGACAACAACAACGTTGCAACCTTCCTTTAACATAACCTCCTCATTTATAACCTTCTTTATTTACATTATATATATATTATATATTTCTTAAAATAATAACATTTAATTTTTAGCTCTCTTTAAATAAATTAATATGTATAATATTATGATTAAATAATTTTTGAACGTACATTTGTCAAATATATATTATTACTACTGTATATTTACTCTTACTAAAATACAGTTATTTTTTTTTAAACTCTTCTAAACAAATGGATTTATTTTTTTAATAATTCAAAATTCATAATTACGTGCCTTGTTTAGACATCAACTTGATTAATTAAAAATATAATATAGAGATATTTCTTAACCATGCTTTATTTTATAATAAGAATTACATATATGTATAGATATTATTACATTCTGTTACTCCTAGTAAGAGGAAGTATTGTAATCGTATCAATTTTTTGATAACGAGTTTTCACCGGAAATATCCGTTTTGAGGTCCTCTGAGTCCAAATAAGTGGTTTTTAGTAAATGGTACTGTGTGTGTATTTGAACAGCATAGCTCAAAAATGAAAAATCGTAGAAAGTTGAAACATGATATTCCGTTTAGCTACCATCATGGCATGTGACAGTACGTTATGTGTCAACTTCCTCAACCGGAAGTACCACTTTACTAGTTAGTGTTTTTACAATTTTTTGCATGTTTTTCTCAAAAATGGCTCCGACTATTTTGTTCAAACTTGGAATATGAACTACACATACAATGAGCTACAACTTTTATTTGTAACATTTCTCTGGAAAAATTCATTCTAGGGCAGTTATGGCGGTGGGGGTGGGGTTAGCTTTTTCCTCGAAAGTATTATTTCAGTTTATTAGACAATTCTGTCATCTAAATAATGTTAATTAGAATTGAATATGTTGTTGAAATTCCAGGTTTGAAAAAATCGGATAACCGGAAGTGCGTTTACTTTACCACTTTACTAAATATTTTTTTTTCACTTTTTCGTGATTTTCTCAAAAATGGCTTCGACGATTTTCTTGAAACTTCGTGTATAAACTAAACATACAAAGATCTAGAACTTTTATCTGAAACATTTCTCTGGGAAAATTCATTTAGAGGAGGGATGGGGTTATGTTTTCCTCTAAAGTGCTATCATAGTTGATTATACAATTCTATTATCCAAACAAAATTAATTAGAAATAAATAGATGGCCAAAATTCCAAGTTTCAAGGAAATTAGTAAACCGGAAGTGTGTTTTTACTGAACAGTTTTTTCAATTTTCGACGAATTTCATTAAATTTGGTACACAAATTATAAAATTTGCATTTATAATTTTGAGAACTGGAGTAAGAGAAAGTTGTGTGAGTGTTTCACACCAGGTTTTAAAATCAAAATTACATAGTTACGTTTATCAAACTAAAGAAGTTCCATGGTCATCAAAAAACTATCCACATAATGTCTGATGTTTACAAGCACGATATTACGTTAATCTTTGGACTCTATAGAGTGTTTCTATACACATGAGTCCCCTTCAATAGTCAGTTCAATTGTGAGCTTATTTTTTTAGGGGAAACCATGACTGTGTCTTGCGATGTATTAGTAATTTTACATCATTACCGGAGAAAACAGTATATAGGTGTAAGAATGGGTGAGGAGGCTGAAAGAAGAGGTGTCTATGGAAGTATTGAGATTAGCTCATTTAGGGCTTTTCCATTCTAGGATGACCTATCTGTATTGAGCTGTTGGGTGCTTCATCTGATGTTGCTGTAATTTTTAAGCTCCAAAAAAAAAAAAGGCTGTTAGGGTGATGAAGAAATAACGATCTCGCGACACTTGTTGGCCTTTGTTTCAGCAACTTGGTGTGATGACTTTGTCATCGGTTTTGGTTTTTAGACATGCACTGAAACAAAAAGGTAACAAAGAAACAAACAAATCAGAGAGTTGTTACACCCATATGGCACCAGAAATAATAAAAATCTTGACATATCTTTTAAGAGACTGGAGAGATTCAAACAAACTGGTCGAGTTAAATCCAGCCGCAATCTCGTACATAATGGCAGAACTGGCAGGGGTCTAAAGACACCGTTAGAGCCAACGCCACAGATAGGAGAGGTAAAAAGAGGATAGTGCCACATAAAGCTACATCCTAGCAGATTGCCTGGAGCAACCATCCTAGGGTACTCGCCGACTTCTTTAAAAAAAAATCCATCTGGCATGCGCTTCTATAAAAGAATAAATTTACTAGCGAAATCTTGATGGTTGTTTGCGGTCAAACGATATTCCTGTTGGTATAAGAGGGCAATTTGAGAGATATTCTACATTTACTTGAACTATGAAGGAGTATTTCATCAGAACTCATTACCGATGGACTTTCGATGTATTCCATCCTTTACTGCCAACAATTAGAATATAACCAAAAATAGCGCACCGTTATCCAGCTTTGGTCAATCGCATACAAGTTTTGTTGCAGCAAGATAATGCTTAGTCAAACAGCTCTGGTACTAAAGTTGACTTCATGGCATTGAACTACCTTTATAACCAACCCAATTATTATTATTATCCAACCTCGGGTGGGCCATATCTCGGCACTGCAGCCCACAGAGGCTTATTGTGCCACCCCCGATAGTTCCTAGTAGACAAACCCTCCCTCCTTAAGGAGTTTAAGGGCCTTCACCACCAGGTCGTTTTGAGCTACTATCTCCTCAGGTCGCAAAGTACCAAGGGTTTCATACCTCAATCTGATTATTGCCACGCAATCGAACAACAGGTGGGAGGCCGTTTCCTCCTCTTCCTGACATAGTCTGCACAAGGGTTCCGCTCGAATGAGTCCTACCTTGTACAGATGTTTCCTGAACCTGCCATGACCCGTAAACAGTCCCGTCACCAGAGAAATCTGGCTCCTACTCAGACCAAGGGTCATTCGGGTTCTTTGTTTACACAGTCCTGCCATCATTACACTGTGTACAGCACCCGGCTCTACCTCCAGAGCTCTTCATGCTTACTGCGACACCACTCTCTAATCGCTGCACGAATTGCTCCGCCAGTTATTCCCAGGACCGGCTCTGGACCAATGAACGGAGTGTTAGCCCCGTTCCTGGCCAGTTGATCAGCTGTCTCATTACCCTGCATGTCCAGGCACCCACAACAGCTGTACCTTATTGTGCCTGGAGAGTCTCGACAATGCCTCTCGACATTCCTTCACCAGGGATGAGGTAGTTCTGTGAGCTTCTAAGGCTTTCAGTGCAGCCTGACTGTCCGAGCAAATGCGTATGACCTTGCCCCTTGGGGCTCTACGCAGATTCTCCTCGGCACAGACCTTAATAGCAAACACTTCAGCCTGGAATATAGTGGAATACCTGCCCAACGGCCTCTCAATGAGTACCTCTGGGCTCATTCCGTATACTCCCGCTCCAGTCCTGCACTCTGTCCTAGAGCCATCTGTAAACCACAGAGGCCCTGTCCGGTAGCGTTTTTCCCACCCCTTGGACCATTCCGCCCTAGAACCTAGGAACACCCGAAATGGAGCCTCGAAGTTGTATGTTGGACAAATGCTATCCTGGGCCATGTCTGTCACAGGGCCTGGGTTGACCTTTAGCAATATGTCCAAATGTTTGGCTAAGGAGCCGCACTGCCTCCAAAGACCATTTTTGCGCAATCTATGTGCACTGGCCCTCGCCTCCGCTTGCACTTACAAGTGCAGCGGTGCCAAGCCCAGCAGCACCTCCAGCGCAGATGTCGGAGCACTTTTAAAAGCGCCCGTAATGAGGAGGCATCTCTTGGCTGTCTCCTGTTCCATTTTAGGCCACCATACCACCGCGTCATAAGTTATGACCGGTAACCAACCCTATAGCCCAGACATAACTCCAACTGAATATAATTTTTTTTGTTAATTTAAGGTGCGTCAACATCTATGGTCATTGGCGTCCGGTGCCATCTCACTGCATTGCCGGCCTCCGGACAGTGTTCTCTCGCTTCACAGACAACATCGTCCATCATCGGACAGTGAGCTATAGAGGCTCTTAGGAAGAAAAAAATCTAAGGATAGCACAGCTGGACTCGAACCCCGGTCCTGCGCTTGGGAGTCCACTACGCTAACCACTTAGCAATTCCCTTCCCTCACAATAATTTGTTTCAGTCCATGGCACACTTTCTTTGCAGAAGAAACTTTAATTACTTGACCGAATTTGAAAGTGCAGACCTTTTTTTTGATTTCAAACAAAAGGAACGGTATCAGCGAGGGATCTAACAGCTGGCAGAGAGATGGACTGTTTTAAGTTGATCATAATCGGTTATATTTTGAACATTAATAAAAATTCATTAAAAATAATAAAAAAAATGATTTTTTTATTTATTGAAGAATGGTTACTTTTTTGTGTACACCTCATTTTATTATATATAATTGACTAATTTTATTTTAAATAGAAATTTACTCAACGTTTTCGTTTGCCTCCATATAGCAACCAATCACCTCTTTCAATAATATTTAAAATCTAACATCACAATTACACTACAGAAACCACGAATAAAACAACAAATAAAATTGATAGAGTTTTATTTATGCAGTTACTATTCAAAGTATAAAGAACATCCATGCCGTCATTTTCTAGAAAGTTTCTAAAAAATCAGAAACTTCATCTGTAAATTTCCGATCGTCTTGTTAAATAGATTTTCTCCAATCTTTTGGAATTCCAAATAAACCTATCACATTTTTCATGTAAATTTGAATTTAGATGGAAATCCATTGGGAGACATTAAGTTTATTTAGTCAACCATTATGTTTATTTGGTTTATTGGCCAATCATATTCTTTTGATATAACAACTTTCAAAGGTGGTTTAATAGTAGCGATCTATAATACAGATAAAAAAAAATCACGCGGTATTTTTAATAACCAGAAAAAGCAACCAGCGATAAAAATGAAGTTAATGATAAAAATAATAGTAACAGTTATTATTTTATAGCCTACTGTGTCTTTTGTTCAGAAAATTATTCCAGGCACAGTAGAGAGGTTGCCTGCCATATTGGTGAGCAGCGGTACCTGGTGGCTTGATTTACTACAACCAGCTTCACAAGGTACACTCATAGAGAGAGTTATATTCGTGTTGGGCTGTAATTTCCAACATTATATCAAACTGTTATGTATACTATGACTAGGTGGCACAGTTCGCCGCCTCCGGCTACAAGTTGTAGCCAACAACTACCACCACCGCTGGATAGAAATGTGGGGCCGCCTGTTTCTCACCAATGTATGACAACATCTACATACCCAGTTATACGCTACATATAGATGTATACATACATATATATATATATATTGTTTCTACTACCCACTAGTTACCATTGCGCATAAATTTGTTTGTAATAGTTCAGGATTCTTGTTAATATCTAAATGATTTATACATTTTATGTTATTAAAGTTATGGTCAAACGTAAGAAAGTGAGTGATAATAAAATACAAACAGCCTCCTTCTTTTCTGTAGACATCGACCAGTTTCGAGCGTTCGCCCATCATCAGGATGTTTTTGTCAGTGGGATAACACAGACTTGCACAAAGCAAATTTAATTGATACACTGGTTTTAAAAAGTGTTTCTGTTTAGGACATAAATGTGCTTGTTTAGGACTCCCTAAATAGGGGTTCGTTATTACCTGAGTGGGAAAACACATGTTGTTTTTCTTTTCTTAAAATGCACATTGTTCCTTTAAAAAATGGAAACATCCAACAAGTGGAGTTATATATAACTTAAATTACGTTTTTGGAATGTATAACACGTGATAATTAAATAACCTGCTTATAATAGTTAATTGTTCAACAACATAATTATTTATTTATACTATCTTACGATCATTCAGATCATATTTTATCATTTATCATTAACTGGGCCACAGTAGCCCACGGCTAACACAGTGTTCTTTCGCTTTTTCTACTTCTTAAAGAATAATTTAAGAATAAATAAATAAAACAGTAAGATAGTATGGGTAATTAATTATCAAAGTAAATCTCCTTCAAAAACATAAAAAAAACCGAATGCGATATGAAGGACAATCCGTTCAACATCTACATTTCTCGCTCTTATCTAATTAGTTAGTGGAAGCAGTTCAGCTATTGAGCCTTGTGAAATAAAGCGAATGTTACAAAAATTAGCGTCGTCATCTTCTCAGACAGCCGGTCTGCTCTACGAGCCCTCCACATGAATTCAAGACCGGTGATGGTTTATGTTAGTCATGGAAATTAATAGTCAAAATAAGGTTTTTCTCGTCAAGATACACGGGGGTATACGATGGGGTAGATCGCTTTGCTCGAGAGGGTCCCATTGAAAGTCTTATTGCACCTGTACTCTTGTGTGGCATTGCAAAATGCCTCAAGGGTGCAGGCATCAAAAGCATCAAGAAAGATCACAACAGTAGTGGATGAAAACTCCAGGAAAGGTGCAGGTTTTTTAATAGCCATTCACTCTGGCTTGCTACAGAACTATTTCAACATGACTGTACTTTTTTTCGCTGGCCATTGTAGACTTAAGAAGCATATGCATCGAATGGGCCTGGCATCGAATAGCCGATGCAGATGTCTACAAAATTGCATAAACTTGAAATAAGTTTAGTAAAGTCGCACTTCCGGTAACCCGATTTTCCTCAAAATCGGAATTTCGTGTAGTACATTTAATTATTAACACTATAATGAGGTACTTTCAATTAAGTTATCTATCTGAATAGGAAAACGAAACTTGATGACCAAACTGACTTACTGCTTTTCAACGAAATCCCACTTTGTCTTCAACACGCTTATTCCCCTTAATCACTACCAGTGATTGAATACGCTTAGGGTAGGCAGAAACATTTTGACTATTCATGAAATCAGTTACAGCTTCTTTGACTACATTTTTTTTTTTTTTTTAGGGGTTTTCATCAAGTATGAGGGTCCCTCAGACCAAATGCTTCAACTATATGTGTCCTCCCATTTACTTTATGTCCTACGACTATACAGACCACTCGTACATCAATATTGCGCCTCCATTTGTCCCTATCCATTGCATTCTCTTCGCAGAGTCCCTTCCCAGCCATTACCTCTTCCACTCCAATCGGGTCTGCCTCTTTTCCGTCGGCCTGGTGAGTTCCATTCTAGCACTGCTTTGTGCACTCTGCTCTCTGGCATTCCCTTCAGATGGCCTAACCAAGCCAGTATCCTGCGATCGATCTCTTCTAGCACTGATTTTTCTCTTTCTGCAATTCTTCTTATTTCAGAATTTCTTCTTCTTTCAGTGAGAGATTTCCTGGTCGACAGTCACCAGAAATCCATTTCTATCCCAGCTATTTTTTCCGCAATTTCTGGCTAATAGTCCATGTCTCCGCAGCGTAGAGCAGTATGCTGTGGACTATTGAATCGTATATTAGATGCTTGGTATTCATCAGGATATTGCTGCTCCATAAGGTACGGTTCAACATTCCAATGGTTTTACTCGCACTGGTCACCCGTTTTTCTATATCCAGATCCGATGCGCAATCCACTTGGAGTTAGGAACCAAGGTACTTGAAATCCGCACTTTTCTCAATCTGTGGCCCCCAATCATACATTCGTTATCGGTCATGACGACGACATGAAACGACATTTTCCATAAATGCCCACATAAAATCCATATAAATAAAAAATAATACGGATTTTTTTTTGTACTTAGCATCCCAAGCTTACAGGACATCGATATAATAAAGGTAATGGTAAGCATATTTACTGATAGATAAAAATAAACGAAGTTACAAATAAAAAAAATAACGGAACTTCCTTATAAATTATACAATTCACCAAGAGTTTAGAAGTTTCAGTACTAGAGATGATTGTAGGGAGTATATGGTATGGATGAAACGACGAAAACTTATATTTTGGGACGGGGTCTTCTGTTTCCAACTAAAACAGATCCCAGATTTATACTATGCAGCATTTCCAGTTTTTTTATTTTTTGGATAACTCTTACTAAAATTTTATTGAAGTTTATGATATGGTTATTATTTTAAGGCTGGCTTTATATTTCACGGAAAATTTGTAAGTAAAGACTGTGTAGATTTTGCTGATGATTCGAATGACGAGTAGAAATGTCCCGTGTCTATTCGCTGTAATTTCTCTATAACTTTCTCATACCATGTATGTAAATAATAATAACTTAACTATATTATTATTATTGTTTGTCTGTGGGGAAGAAAACCCTATACTATCCAAAGCCTCACTGGGCCCATATAGCTACCCCAAGAAAAACTACAACAAACCGGGTCTAGAACAAAAATTCAGACCCGGATCTAATCCATCTGGGATTCACCGCAGTCCGAATAAATCGGACAACAACCTTAAGCAGAAATAGTCTAAGCTCTTCCACAGACATCCTATTCCAACCAAAGTTCCTGAACCTAATTTTTTCACAACCCAGGCAATCAGTCATGATATGGATGGGTGTTTCTTCCTCTGTCTCACAGACACTACAAAATGGTTCCGGCATGAGCCCCATTATGTAGAGATGTCTCCTTAAACCACAATGTCCAGTAAGAGATCCAACCAGATGCTGAGAGCACTCCGTGAAAAACACAGCAACGTCTCATTAATGGCCTTGTCCGGACCCCCGATGAGCATTTTGGACTGCCGAAAACCAACTGAGCTCATCCATAAGGATGAATGCTGTGAAGCTGTCTGTGTCTGGAAGCTTGACCGACATGTGCCAGAAGACACGCCAACAGCAGGCTCAGGACCAATCACAGGAAGAGAGGCGCCTAATTTGGCAAACCTATCCACCTCCTCATTCCCAATAATCCCCATGTGAACCTGGCACCCAGACTAAAAGCATATTATCCTTCAGAGAAGGAAGCTCTTCCAGCCTTTTAGAACATTCTAACACCAATCTGGAAGTGAAGAAACATGAACACAGCGCCTTCAGCGCAGCCTGGTTGTCCGAGCAGATACAAAAAACACCTTTTAAGTTAGTGTTACATACCCTCTCATCTAAGACACAACAAAGAATAGCATAAACCTCAGTCTGGAAGACCGTGGTCCATTCACCAAGAGATACTGCCAAGTGATCTCCGATCTAAAAATAGACCGCAGCTCCAGACCTACAAACTTTACTATAACTTTTAGGTTAAATTCCATGTTTGAAGAAAACTATGAGAGGAAAAATGAAAAGGCAAGGAAATGATGGAGGCCTTGACTAAAAGAACATAAAGAAAAAGTGTTGCAACGGTATTGGTCATGTTAAAAGAATGGATGAGGAGACAAAGGTCTAAAATTCTTACGGAATCGTATTCGCAGGGAAGAAGGAATTGCCAGGAATCCCAGTGCTATGTAGTGAGCAAATATTGCTCTAATGATGAATGAACTTGGCCTGAGAGAGAAGGATCGGCCGAACCGATAAAGATAGCGAGAAAATAACAACAATTCCTGCGTATCCGCTGAAGAATGGAGAAGCCTTTGGAAGAAAATACAGTCTATATACTGTATATTGTATTATGTGTATGTATGATAAACAGAATATCTCAAAACCAAAAAAATCATAGGCTACTCAAAATTTGATAGAATGTTCTAGTCAATTCTATCAATTGATAAAAAAGTGCTACTTTACTGAATGTTTTTCTTTTCTTTTTTTCATTTTCTCGAGTTTTCTCGAAAACGGCTTCAACAATCTTCTCTGTATTTCGTGTCATAACTAAAAACTTTAGGATCTATCATTGAAGTGGCAGCAACATTTCTATGTTAATTTTTCCACCAAAATATCATTTGAATACAATACAATGGATCGCTCTATCGTCTACATAATATTAGTGTGCATTAATAACATTGCAAAAATTGCAGGTTAAAAGAAAAACCGTTTAACCAGAAATGCGATTTTTCAGGTGTAGTGTGGATTTTTATTACTTTCTCTTACTCCTTCCAGGTGGGGAAGGAACTATTGTAATCGTGTCAAATTTTCGATATCGAGTTTTCACCGGAAATATCCGGTATTGAGTTTCCCTGAGTTCAAAAAAGTGGTTTTTAGCAAATGATCTGTGGGTTTGTGTATGTATTTGAACAGTTTAGCTCAAAAACGAAAAACCGTAGAAAGTTAAACTATGATATTCCGTTTAGGTATCACCATGGGATCTGACAGTACGTTATCTGTCAAAATTCCACAACCGGAAGAACCACTTAATGAGTTTTTTTTTTTTTTACTTTTTTGCGATTTTCTCAAAAATAGCTTCTACGATTTTCTTCAAACTTAGTATATCAACTACACAAACAAAGAGCTACAACTTTTATTTGAAACATTTCTCCGGGAAAAAATCATTTAAGGGTATTTTTGGGGGAGGAAAGAGGTTACGACTTCCTCTAAAGTGCTATTTCAGTTTATTAGACAATTTTGTCATCTAAATTATGTTAATTAGAATTAAATATGTTATTGAAATTCCGAGTTTGAAAAAAAATCGGATAACCGGAATTGCGTTTACTTTACCACTTTATTAAATGATTTTTTTTTTCACTTTTTCGCGATTTTCTCAAAAATGGCTCTCACATAAACTGCACATACAAAGATCTACAACTTTTATCGGAAATATTTCTCTGGGAAAATTCATTTAAGGGCACTTTTAGGAGAGAGCTGGGTTACGTTTTTCTCTAAAGTGCTATCATAGTTGTTTATACAATTCTATCGTCCAAACAAAATTAAATAAAAATAAATAGATGACCAAAATTCCGATTTTCAAGAAAATTAGTAAACCGGAAGTGGGCTTTTACTGAACATTTTTTTTCAGTTTTCTACGAATTTCATTAAATTTGCTACACTAACTATAAAATTTTCCAATTATAATTTTGAAAAAGTGAGTAATAGAAAGTTGTGTGAGTGTTTCACACCAGATTTTTTTTTTTTTAAATCTAAAACGTCTGTAAAAATTTTCTTTCTATTTTTGGAATGCTAATTATTCACATATTAATCTTTCATTTTTATTTGAAACAAATCTTAGTACAAATTTGATTTTTAAGTAGAGTCAGAGGAATTTGAGATGGTAGGTTTATCCCTAAATCGCCCAATTATTATTTCTGTTCTAGATGGTTAGCACTGCCATGAGTAATGGTAACTACCTGGTTCTAAAACCAGAGTGGTAATGGACGCCACTTCATCTATATTAAAGAAAATTCCAAGTAAAATTTTGATAATTGCATTAAGAGAAATAGCCTTGTGAGTGTTTCATGACCAAATATTTTCGTATTTATTTTAAAGTAAATCTGGCCAATTCTTTGAAATGTCCAAATTCTTTCCTCTTAAAAGAAAGGCAGTCAATGAAATTATCCATGGGGATTTTATCCTACGAAATATGTGCAGGTTGGTACAGGAAGATACTGTTACTAGGAGATTAGTGTTTCCTGGTCGGCTTGAATAATCGCCGGCTTTCTTATGGCAGAGATAAGGAAGGGTATTATAGGAAGAACACTTGTGATGATGAATGCGGAACAGGATAATTGTGTGAGAAGAGGACGGTTTACTCTTCGACGACATGAGAGAGTGGTAGTAGGTAATAATTCAGAAGACTGGTTACGTGTGTCAGTGTGTATGTGTGTAAGTTGTGTTCGGAGCGGTTCTACACAGCTATACCCCCAATTACACAGAGCAGCTCGTTTATCACACAAGCTTTCCAACCTCTTCCAAAACAGTCTACACCGGTAGTGAAACAGTTTTACATTATCATCGTATTCATAACATAAAGAGAGGCTGAGAGAGATAGAGGTGGAAATAAAGAAGAAGTAGAAGCCGTGGTAGTGTTTAGAGTTCCAGTTTGATAAAGTGGTTCATTAGATGAGGCCCTTACCTAATGGAAAAGCTGGTCCATGTAGTCCCATATTTCTTTCCTTACTGCCAGCCGCAAGCTTTTCATTATTTACAATGGAATCATTAATTTTGTCTTGTTTCTCTTATATCTGATAACTGTTATCTGATTAGAGCAATAATTCGTAGACATTATATGCGATACTTTAATGAATTGCAATAACTGAATAAATCTCTGAATAGTTCTTTTTTTTAAATAAATCGTTCTTTTAGAGAATCAAAAGTTTATACCAAGCAGTGGAATACTAGCTCTTCTACTGGCTTCCTCAGAAGTGCATCTGGAATTTGGTTTGTAGGTTAATTTTGTAATAGGATCCGAAGGGAGGGATCCAAAGCTGAGAGACAAAATTTAGAATCTCACTCGCTACTTAGGCAGACTAGAGTGAGCGACTCTGTATATATAAAGCTGCGCTAGCCCTTTACAGCGGTTTGTACACCAGTTACAACACGTCAGCGACCAACTACTACCCTTCTCTTTACTCCGTCTAAATCTCTTGCAACCTAATTTTTGTTTACGTGTAAAATCCTGCCAGTTTTGTCTCTCTATTTTATTATACAGTGTTCAGCATTTATTCTAGCTTATTTCTCAAAAAACCCTTCCTCACTCATTCCTCTCTTTCTAAAACCTAATAGGATCCAAAAAGAGGGATTCAAAGTAGAGAGAGAGAGTGAGAGAGAGAGAGAGAGAGAGAAACACAATTGTGAATCTCATTTGCTACTTATTATTATTATTATTACCAACCATGTGTCTATATCCCGGCACTGCAGCCAACAGAGGCTTATTGTGCCATCCCCGATAGTTCCTAGTAGACAAACCCTCCCTCCTTAAGAAGTTTGAGGGCCTTCACCACCAGGTCATTTTGAGCTACTATCTCCTCAGGTCGCAACGTACCAAAGGTCTCATACCTCAATTTAATTATTGCAACGGAATCAAACAACAGGTGGGAGGCCGTTTCCTCCTCTTCCTGACATAATCTGCACAAGGGTTCCGCTCGAATGAGCCCTACCTTGTACAGATGTTTCCTGAATCTACCATGACCCGTAAATAGTCCCGTCACCAGAGAGATCTGGCTCCTACTCAGACTAAGAGTCATTTGGGGTACACAGTCCTGGCATTATCCTTTTACTGTGTATAGCACCCGGGCTTCCCCTTCAGAGCTCTTCATGCTTACTGCGACACAAATCTCTAATCGCTGCACGAATCGCTCCGCCAGTTATCCCCAGGGCCGGCTCTGGACCAATGAACGGAGTGTTTGCCCCGTTCCTGGCCAGCTGATCAGCTGTCTCATTACCCTCAACCCCTGCATGCTAGGCACCCATAGCAGCTGTACCTTGTTGTGCCTGGAGAGTCTCACCAATGCCTCACGACATTCTTTCACTAGGGATGAGGTAGTTCTGTAAGCCTCTAGGGCTTTCAGTGCGGCCTGGTTATCCGAGCAAATGCGTATGACCTTGCCCCTTGGGGCTCTACGCAGGTTCTCCTCGGCAAAGATCTTAATGGCAAAGACTTCAAC
The DNA here is from genome assembly GCA_011037195.1 of Triatoma infestans. Lineage (NCBI taxonomy): Eukaryota > Metazoa > Arthropoda > Insecta > Hemiptera > Reduviidae > Triatoma > Triatoma infestans. Next base: position 72,278 of record JAAEAF010005466.1, read on the forward strand.
CTGGAATATAGTGGAATACCTACCCAACGGCCTCT
>JAAEAF010005468.1:0-37336 GCA_011037195.1 Triatoma infestans
CCAACTTAGCCACCCACGCTTCCACAAAGTGGAGCGCAGATGTTTCCGGAGCCAGCGACGAGGACGCGTTGGATGGGCTAGAATGAGGTTCCGCGACGGAATAGCCGTCTCGAGAAACATAGGTAAGTTTCACCCTATGTGAGTACGAATACTCCCTCAAACCTTTGGCTCCTATGTCCATATTGGTTTAAGAAATGACGTATATATATTAGTCGTTTGTTTTCTAATGAAAGTCGTGATCTATTATCGAGAAGTTTTTTTAACAAGTCTGTATCGTGTAGTGAGTTCCTGTCTTTTGAGTCGTGTATGGGGATTCCAAGTTAACCTTTTGTCGATATAGAGCCCAAGATAGCGGACGACATCAACAGTTAGAAGAGGGACATGGTTATAGAATAGAGGTGGAAGAGTGATCCGGCGTAGTGTGAAGGTGATTTGCTGGCATTTGCTTTCATTAATTTGAATTTTCCATTTTTTGAACGAGACCATTAGCTAAAAACTTTTTTTTTTTTTTGTATTTCGAGGTGAGAACTTAGTTCCGAAAATACTGACCCAACGTAATAGTTCCGCTTACTACGAAAATCAACGAAAGTGAAAGATCTGATGACAAACCCATACACGACTTTCTCTAATGCAAGTAATACAATTTAATTCTTTAAAATTGCTATGTTTTTTCTTATGTATTCCGCATGATTTCCGTGATTACCCTTGACCGCCCAAAGACCATGTGAGGCGGTTTTCCCCGTCCTCCTCCGTCAGGCCGCGAGCATCCATTGCTCGAACCATGCGTCCTTTTCATGTCATTCTAGGGCGCCCTCTTTTTCTTCTTCTAGGAGGGGACCACAAAAACACTTTCTTTGGCCACCTTTTGTCCCCCATTCGCTGGACATGACCGTACCACTGTAGAGACCGCATTTCTAGTAAGGTCAATTGCAGTCTCCTGTGCTTCCATATCCACTTGGATATCTATATTCCTTCTCCTATGGAAAAGAGAGATCCTCATACTGCATCTCAGACCGTCCATCTCATTTGCATTTATCCGTTGTCTGAGACGTTCCGTAAGTGCCCAGCTCTCCCCACTGTACGTGAGAATGCTTTCCACTATCACCCGCAGAATGAGTTTTTTCGTATCCAACGATATGTCTTTCCTCCAGAGAACTCCGTTCAAGCAAAGGATCGCAGCCTTGGCTTGTCCTACCCTGCTTAGAACGTCGGCCTCACAGCTACCGGAGCTATCAATAATTGAACCCAAGTATTTGAAACGGCAAACGGACCTAATGACCTGTGAGTTCACCTTCAGATCTCGGCCCGCTTCTCCTACAACCAAGAACTCGGATTTATCAAAATTCACTTTAAAGCCGCCAGCTTCATAGCTTTCGACCAGTTTCCTCATTAGATACTTAATATCCTTGCGGTCTTGGGCTAAAATAACTTGATCATCCGCGAATAGAAGGGAGTGTACATTTTTGCCTCTTATTGGAATGCCCATTCCTCTGCAGGAAGCATTCCACATTGCCATGTTTACAAATGTTTATTAGTACTTATATAATATAATAGTAAGATAATAAATATAATAGTAAGTTAGTATGGGTAATTAATTATTAAGTAAATAAATATCCTTAAAAAAAAAAAGTAGTTCAAGTTACACATCCCTACACGTGTTGGATGTTTCCATTTTTAAAAGGAACAATATATTTCCCCTTTAAAGACCGAAACATGTGTTTTTTATCTCTTTCAGGTAACACTCCTCTTAATCTAGTAAAGGGCGCCTTCCACTGCGAAAGGGTAATGAGCATGAAATAGCTGAGCGAAACGGAGTAAAATAGTTTTGACCTTCCACTAAAAAAAGAGTTTTACATAAAAGAGGTATTTGCCTTCCATTGTCAGCGGGTTCGCAAACCTGGTAGCGGATTGAGCTAAGCGAGAAATGAGATGGAAGCGGTTGATGCTTCCATTATCAGCGGACTGAATGGTCAGCCAATTCATCACAGCCAATTGGATCGAGCAAGTCGTGATTGAAGTTTTCTTTTTCGTTTTTCTAGTAATAATGTCAGACGATTCCAGTGATGATGGCTATATAAATACGATAAGTAAATGCCTGCTACTCTATAGTTATAAGAAAAAAAAGCGTAACAAACCAAGATTTTGGATGAGCTACCACATTAGAGAGAGACCTATCAAAGGCGATTTACTACGGATATTCTACGATTTACAAGATGATAATCTCTGTCGCTGGTATTCCATAAACAAGGGTATTGTCGCACTGTTTCAATAAAAAGCTCTATTTTATTCAAATACACTACGATACTGCAGTCACAGAACATGTTCAAGAATGAGCGGAAAAAGATATTCGCAGTGGAAGGCGCGCATAAGTAGGGAGGGAGGTAGGGAAGGGCTAGCGGACACCGTTCAAAACTAGCATTGCACAGCGTGACACAACGGCTCCTTTTTCCTCGCTCAGTCCGCTCCGCTGACTCATCTATTGGTGGAAGCACTTCTATGAGATTTGGCGTTGAGAGTCGAACGGAGTCCGTCCCAAATCCGCTCAACTCTGCGACCACTTTTGTAACTCTTTATACTCGTTCAGTCCGCTCCGCTCACTCTTTTCATAGTGGAAGCACTTACATGAAGATAAACCTTTGCGAGTTGAACGGAGACCGAACGGAGCCCGCTTCGCTCGCAGTGGAAGGCGCCCTTTAGGCCCTAACAAAAACATTAAAAAAAAACAAAAAAACAGTTTATCTATTAAATTTTACTCTGTGCGAATCTATGTTATCATAATGTTTGACAAAACGCATCCTAATGATGGGCGAACACCCGATACCGATCGATGAGCACAAGAAGAAACAGGTTTATTAGTACGCTTGCGTAAAAAAAGCCCTGGCAATAAACCTTGCCATTAAAAAACCTTATTTATGTATGAATTGCCATGAAAAACTCTAGTTTATGCATGAATACACGAGGGTGATTTGTGGGGCAACGCTTTCTGCCTCAACTAACAAAGATTATAAACAGTAAAATTTAAATCTAATTGACTGGTAGGTGCCCTCGCCCAACACCATAAAATACATTTTTTTGGGGAAAATGTATCAAATGTAACATAAAACATTTATTATCTGCGCAGTTATACATATTCTAAGCTTAAGGGGGGGGACTCGTTATCGTCTTCTTTGAGAAAATTCCACAAAAAAAATCAGAAATCTAAGTCTGTGAAAGCGTTATTTCAGTTTTCAATTAAAATTTGAAATTCTAGCTATGCTTCTAATGTATATTAATGTTATATAGGTGGTTGAACCATACATTATACTGAAGTGATATTTTAGGGGAAACCTTATAATTACTATTTCCCCTACAACCCCACAAAAAAGCTAATTTCCCGGAAACACTTTATATAATTGTTAGCAACTGCGCTTCACTTCTATAATTCTGGAAATATTACCAGTCAAAAAGTAAATATTTTTGATATAATTTTTATGTGTAAATATTAAAAATTAATAGGCTGTTCTATTAAAGAAGGAAAAACGAAGTATAAAATTGAATAATTTAAATTTAATCAGTAATAAAAATAAATAATTAATTTCATTCAAATAATTTTATATTCTATGACGTAATGGGTTAAATCCAAAAATAACGGATATAATGGTAACTACAATGGAAGTTATTATTCCTGGTGTCAGTTTTAGCGTTACACCTCCCTTAGTTGAACTATTGACTTATTATTTGGCAGACTATACGGCGCCATCTCAACCTATTTAGGTAAAAACCTACTTCAAACAAAATAAAACAAATCTTTTACTTCGTTTATCCCATTCCTGGGATTTTGTTTTTACTTATTTATTTTTACTTTTCATAGCCTTTAATTCTTAGAAAATACATTACCTTTTGCTAAGAATTCTATATTGTCAATTTGGGATACTTTTTCGTTTTTTTATATAAAATGTAAGTCTGGATTGGTGTTGGTGTAGTGGTTATGAGCATGGACTTGTAAGTAGGAGGTTCCCAGTTCGAGCCCCGAGTATAACAGTTAAATTTTATATTCGTTTAAAAAATTTTAATAGTAAAATATTATGCTTCAATCCCCGTCCACGATACCTAATTTGGTAGTTGGGCGTTAAGCCTGCCTAAAAAAATATGCCCTACTTTACTTTAATTCTAGAAAGACGGAACTTCACATCTAAACTTTTATTTTATACGTTAAGAATACTATCAATCTTACAATTAGTCAAACATAAAAACGAAAATAGTTGTCTGATCTTGTCAAACAAAGCGGTAAGTGGACTGTATTTGATAGGGTGTAGTTCTTAATGCGGGGAAACAAAGAATACTAATTCAAATAAGCATGAATAATAGAACGCTTATCTTGCAAGATGTGGACACTGGCTTAACAACGCTCCAAGGAAAGGGATCCCAAAAGGAAAAGAGAGTCGACTCCCCCACTCCCCCAGGCCCCAGATACCTTTGTGAACGTAGATGGTGACCTCCAGTCTAAAAGGCGAGCAGATTGAAGGCCAAGTAGGCATAAGTATGTTCCTTTGTATAATGTACTGTACTAAGCGGAGAACATGCGGTGTAACGAGAATAACGGAAAATTGCGTACCCGTGAAAATGCGGTGTAACGAAAGAGGCGAGAAACAACACGCTCGTATACTTGCGGTAAACTAACAGAGAGAAAACGAAATGCAGTTAACATGCGGGTTAGCACCGTGGAAAATATAGAGCACTTCCGTGCGTGTACGAGCGTATGGTACAACAGTTTTCGAACAGAGCTACAACTAGTAACAGATTCGAGGTGAAACCGGACAATGTGCAATCGGAATTATCGTAATTACGACAACGGCCGAAAGTGACATATGTGTTGCAAAGGTATAATCTGGGAGACAAAAGAAAAAGTAAAAAAACAACAAAAACACCCCAAAAAACAAAAGAAAAAACCACAAAAAAAGAAAAAAACAAAAAAAATCCCCCAAAAAACAAAAAAAACAAGAAAAAAACAAACCCCGCGTTAGGAGATTAAACAATAGTAAAAAGAATTTATTAGAAGTTGTGGAAAAAAAAAATAACGATGAACCCTGACGTAACATGACGGTCTCACAAAAAAAAAAAACAACCTAAATGAACTAAACCAAGAAAATATATTTTCACATTGGAGATGGAAAAATGGACGTGTGAAAAACAGCTTGAGAAAAATTCTTAGAACTACATCATATGGAATAAAACTGAATGATTTTTTCACTGTATATTACAGGGGATTTTCCACTTTGTTTCATCACATCATTTTCATTTCTTTTTTTAATCCTGTAATAAGGATTTTTTTTTTTATAAACCATTATAGAAGAGTCTCCATATCAGCGGAATTAAAAATATGCAATAAATAAAACTCTTTAATAATTAATAAAATAATATTGGGGGTTTTGAAATTACGTTATTAATAAAATAAAAATACGAAATGTGATATGAAACAATCATACAACTTTCTCTTATTGGAATTTATATAGTGATTACTGACATATTTACTTTATCAAAACTTGGAATATTTATCAAAGGTTTAGCCGCTTTAAATATCATATAGATGAAAGAATCTAAACTAAAAATAAAAGTTTATTTGAGGGAAACGTGATTTTCCAATTGAATAAGACAGTTCATGGCCTTTATTGAGAAAATTATGAGAAAACTGAAAAATATTGTTCAAGTCACACTTCCGATCTGCTGATTTTCTTGAAATTTGAAATTCTTATAGTACTTTTAATTGTTGTAAAGTCTAACGTCACGCGTTCCACTGAACTCTCGTAAAATTCCCCTCCCCCCAAAATTCAAATAAAAGTGATAGATAGGACTAAATGTTTGTAGCGGGAATAGAAAGTTTATAGAAAAACGTCGCAGGTAGGTAGTAGGAGAAGTTCTCAGTAAGTACATATTAAGTGCTGGCGGAGTTTAAAACGGAGTCTATATGATAGATATAATGGGGTTGTTGAAGGAGAGAAATGGTCTGGTTTGAATGAACAAACAAAATATGGCTAAAACTGTATAATATAAGAAGTGACACTGATTGCTTGGACCTTAAATTTAAAAATGGTAGAGTATGGTAGAATGGTAAAGGGTAATGACATTTTGTGACTGGCGAGTGACCTCAGTTGTATGAACTGTGTTCTATATCTATCTCCTAATCGGGAGGATCTCCCCGGATACGGTGGTGAGGGCCATGCTCGCCGGAGCGGATCGTTGAGACTGGGTCCGGACCTTTGTCCGGACGGTCCTGCGGATGAAGATAGGCGAAATGAGTAGACACTTCGACCTCCCGAGGACGGGGTCCAGCTAGGCCGGAGGCAGCCCGTAGTGGCATTACGAGGCACCACCCCGAAGTAGTACCATAAGCAGTTCCGGGGTGGACAAGTGCCTGTGAGGGAGGAAGGGGGGGTTTAGTGGGTGCAAGCCCCACACTTTGTGCGTAGGCATTCTCCCCCCTCCGTAAAAAAAAAAAAAAATCTATCTTCTGCCGCTGTATTTATTTAGTTTCTCCCACTCTAGTCCGAGAGAGTGGTCCTGTCAATTTGCCTCTCTTTCTCTGCTACGGATCCTCTCTTTGGATCCTATCACATCATCAAGTTATTAATCATTTGTAGATTTCTTATGTTCACGGGATTCGGAGTGCTACACTTATTCAAAAGGTAAACGATTGCCTCATCGGCAGATTTTTGCTGACCGTTAATTGTATATAAATATAGTCATATTATTAATTTTACGCTAAGCATTCTTTAAGTGTAATCAAATTACCGCCTATTGGGAGATTGTAGTTTAGGATTCTGATGAGCTCTTTTCATAAAAAGAAAAATTACAAATAGAAATAAATGTAGGATTAAATATTAAAATAAAATGCAAATATGTAAATTTGTAAAATTGAAAAAATAAAGACTTACCTTATTTCTTCGAAAATGTTGAAGCTGAACGAAACGCGGGATTCGAAAACGCTACCACCAATATAATGGGGTTGTTGAAGGTGAGAAATGGTCTGGTTAGAATGAACAAACAAAATATGGCTAACACTGTATAATATGAGAAGTGACACTGACTGCCTGGACTTTACACTTAAAAATGGTAGAATGGTAAAGGGTACTGATACGTTATGACTGGCGAGTGACCTCAGTTGTAAGAACTGTGTTGTATATCTATCTCCCGTCGCTGTATCTGTGTAGTTTCTCCCACTCTAGTCCGAGAAAGTGGTCTGTCATTTTGCCTCTCTTTCTCTGCTACGGATCCTCTCTTTGGATCTTATAGATATGAGAAGGAAAGAGAATGAAATTAGGAATGAGATTAGAAATAAACTCGAACATATGCTGAACACTATATAATAAATAGAACACACAAACTACTTTACAGATACATGAAAATTAGGTGGCGAGAGTAACAAAGAGACAGATTGACTGAACAATTAAATAGATAGGTTGCTGACTGGATGTACTATTGTAAAACTGGCGTAAAAACTGTCCACAACAGTTCGCTCTATTTATATGAATCGAACTCTTCCTCTCTAGTCTGGCCTAGGTAGGGGAAGTAACTAACGTTTTATTCATTTAATGTATGCTTCTTCGCTCTCTTCGGATCCTATGAATCTTTGATGATTCGAATTCCATTATATCTGCAATTCAGTTTTCTACACATAGTCCTCAAGAAAATATTATCTTCATCACCAACACTCTGCCAGTTCAGTCTGTCGTTACTACACATGCTAACCCCCACATTCTATATCAGTTCTGTAAAGTCCTTGCAAATACTCTATTTCTTAGTAAATATATCAATGTTCTCTACTTTGTTCATCTGATTTGAAAGTGCACAATTCATTAAATTTTTTCACATTATTTTAATACAGAGTTATCTGCCACTTTGTTGAAAATATGGATGGGTCCACAAGGCTAGGATAACATCTGGTATTTTATCCGTCTTAGCATACATATTCGTCTTGTTCCTGACCGGTTTTATGGAGAGATTATCAACCCACACATATACAACCAACAAACCAACAAGTGTGAGTGTAATAGAAACATTACGTTGAAGTGAATTCTCTACACAAACTTGTAATAATTTGCTCTGAAAATGGATGAAAATCCGAAACCGGTCAGTAACAAAACGAATATGCATGCTACGACGGATAAAATACCAGATATCTGGCATTTTTGTTTGACATTTTTTCTTTCCTTCAGAGAAAGATCAATTAGAGAAGTTTTGATAGCATGGGACAAGGCTATCTGTGCTTTCTTCAAAAAAGTCATTTTATTAGGATTAGATTCTCCTGTTTTTGGAAGATAAATTTAACATATATAAAATTCTGGCTTGTTCAGACGTTTCTGAACCATTGCAATTTTTGTTCTATCTCTTGCATTTATTTCTCTGAAATTAAATTAGTCATTTAATTTGAATTTAAAAAAACAAATAAACATTTAGTAAAAATGATAAGTTTGAAGAAAATTGGTCATTTATAATTTTGTAAACTGCAGTTAGAGAAAGTCATAAGAGTGTCACATACCAGTCGATTTTTTATTTTTACTTTCTCTTACTCCTAGTAAGAGTAAGTATTGTAATCGTTTCAAATTTTCGATATCGAGTTTTCACCGGAAATATCCGTTTTCAGGTCCCCTGAGTCCAAAGAAGTGGTTTTTAGCAAATGGTCTGTGTGTATGTATTGTAATATGTGTAACTCTGGGAGAAATGATAAATATTATTATGATATATATGTTAAATATAAATTAACAAAAATTACATTTTTGTGTAAGGTGAAATTTTGGGTTTTTGAAGGTTGGGTGAAAACAATAGGGAACAGTTAGGAAGGTAGAATACCTTCAGTTACAATAAAAGGAATTTCCCTTCCTTTCACTCTTCAGTGGAGGGAGGGATTATATAAATCTAGGGCCAGAAATAGTGAGGGATCAAATTTGTAGTGATGAGGGATCTGTGTATAGGAAAAAGCAGTGCAAAATGTACATGAGTGACATAGTGCAAACCCAACCTTCAACCAAGTTCTATACGTAAGTTTTATTATAAATTAATTCCTCTAATTTTGGTTTTATCTTAAGGACAAGATTTTATTCGATGCATCTATTTTCACTTATTTTGTTATTATTAAATATATATGTGATAATAATGAGCTATGTATGATTTATTTCACATCCTCTCCTAGTTCAGGTGAACTCAGACCTCACGAGATCCCTTTAGAGAAGAGTTAAAATAAAAATTATAATTATTTACGACTCCAAATTTTTTTTTTTTTAATATTATATATAATATTACAGTATGTATGTATGTATATGAACAGCATATCTCAAAAATGAAAAACCGTAGAAAGTTGAAACTTGATATTCCGTTTAGTTATCATCGTGGGATCTGACAGTGCCTTATCTGTCAAAATTCCTCTATCGGAAGTACACTTTACTAGTTGGATTTTTTACTTTTTTGCAATTTTTTCAAAAACGGCTCCGACAATTTTCTTCAAACTTGCTCTTTGCAACCATTTTCGGCGATTTCACTTTTCTGTGCACCACGGGGACGCCTTTCATCCGGGGCACACTCACGGGGGTGGGGTTAGGTTTTCATCTTAACTGCTATTCAGTTTATTAGACAATTTTATCATCTAAATAATGTTAATTAGAATTAAATATGTTGTTGAAATTCCGTGTTTGAAAAAAAATCGGCTAACCGGAAGTGCGTTTACTTTACCACTTTACTAAATGATTTATTCTCTTTTTTTCGCAATTTTCTCAAAAAATGGCTCCGACGATTTTCTTGAAACTCCGTATATAAACTGAACATGCAAAGATCTACAACTTTTATTTAAAACATTTCTCTGGAAAAATTCATTTAAGGGCACTTTTAGGGGAGGGATGGGATTATGTTATTCTCTAAAGTGCTATCACAGTTGATTATACAATTCTATCATCCAAACAAAATTAATTAGAACTAAGTAGAGGGCCCAAAATTCTAAGTGTTAAGAAAATTAGTAAACCGAAAGTGCGCTTTTACTGAACAGTTGTTTTTTTTTTGTTCAGTTTTCGACGAATTTCATTAAATTTGGTACACAAACTATATAAAAAATATGTCAATTATAATTTTTGAGAACGGGAGTAAGAGAAAGTTGTGTGATTGTTTCACACCAGATTTTTTTTTTTTTTATATATGTATTTACAGGGAATCGCATATTAGGTTGTGTATATTTTATTTTATTTTATTTTTAAATATGATTATACTGCTTCAATGAATCGATAATAAGGAATGATTGATTTGAAGTGATTCCTGCCAATGACAGGTGCCATTTCTATTAGCTGGAATATTATATGAAGTACATATACAACCGAGAAACCCATATAATAAAGTCTTTTCCATTTATTTACACAACTTTGACAAGTAGTCAAATTATATGATTAAATGTAAATAGCATAGATATAATTAAAATGTTATAAATCTTTAATTTAAATTAAAATACAATAATATTTTATAGTTTTAATTTTATTCACTATTGGGAATGATGAGTGAAAAATGTTGTATGCAAAGTCGTAAAGATCGTGAGCATTTCTTGCAATTTGTTCATTCGCCCCATTCTTCGTTGTTTAGATACATTATTAGCGAAATAATTATTCTAGTTAAGATGAAAAAAAAAATAAAAATAAAAAATCTGGTGTTAAACGAATCTGGTACTTACACGACTTCCTTTTACTGCGAAATGGCAACTTGTCTTCACGCTTACAATTCTTATTAGTCGGCATTTTTATGGAGAAAAATCACAAAAAAAAAAAACTAAAAAGAACCTATTCAGTAAAGATGCACTTCCGCTTTTCCGATTTTCTTGAAACTATGGAATTTCGGGCAACTTATATAATTCTAAATTAATATTATTTAGTTGGCAGAATTGTATAACACATTGTTGAATTAAAATAGCACTTTAGAGGAAAACATAACTCCGACAAGCTCCCCCAAAAGTGGCCGTTAAATGAATTTTCCCGAAGAAATGTTAGAAATGAAAGTTGTAGCTTTTTCGTTTAATGAAAATCTTTGGAGCCGTTTTAGTGAAAATAGCAGAAAACTGAAAACTACTTTTAGTAAAGCCTACTTCCGGCTATCCGATTTTCTTCAAACTCGGGATTTCGACAACATATTTAATTTTAATTTTAATGAATATTATTTAGATGATAAATTGTGTAATAAACTGGAATAGCACTTCAGGGGGAAGCATAACCCCCACCTCTCCCCCAAAAGCGTCCTTAAATGAATTTTCCCGGAGAAATATTTCAAATAAAATTTGTTGCTCTTTGTATATGTAGTTGACATACCAAGTTTAAAAAAAAATAATCGTTAGAGCCGTTTTCGAGAAAATCGCAAAAAACAAAAAAAAAAAAAATGAAAAAAAATCATTCAGTAATATGGCAGTTCTGGTTGATGGATTTTGCCCGAAATCTTCTTGGTCTGATGCGGTGGTAGTATATCTAAACGGAATGTCAAGTTTATAAGCTTCTTACAACTTTTCGTTTTTGAGATATTGAGACATACACCACACACACATTTTCCAAAAACCCTTTTTCTAAAAACCACTTTTTTGTACTCAGGGGACCTCAAAACGTATATTTCCGATGAAAACTCTTCTTTTTCTTTTTCTGAGACTTTTATGCTTGCAGCTCCCCGAGCCAGAATATCATGTTTCTAACCATTCATTCCACTTATCTCTATCCTGAGCCATTCTTTTCATGGACGCCATCGATTGTCCTCTATTTACCCATGGGCGTTCAATGTATTCAAGATACCCCATCCTTGGCCTTCATCTGGGCCTTTTACATGCAGTTCTGGCTTCTATCAGACATCTTACCTTATTATATTCATCTCTTCTGCAGACCATTTCAGCTGTAGCGTCTCCATATTTTTCATTAGGGATTCCATTTCTAGGCTAATTCTTATTCTTTCATTTCTTATCTTGTCTCGCCTAATCTTCCTTTCAATAAACCTCGTCTCTGCTGCCGTGATCCGAGGCTTGCATGTTTGTCTAACATCGCTATGTTTCGGCCCTATACTGGAGGAGTGGAAGGTAAACCGTTTTAAAGTCGGTCAATTTCACTGCTTTACTTACTTCTTTTTTGCCTATAATCGTATTACTGATTTGGCAGTAGGCTTGGTTGTGAAATGTAATTGGTATGATGTGTAGTTGTAGTAGCTTGTGGTGTGAGCGGTCTTGTAAAGGGCTTGTATGTAAGTTTAAGGAAGAGAGAGAGAAGTATTAGAAATATGTAAAGGATCACCACTGTTTTTGAAATAAATATATTCTCTAAGTGAATTCAAATACTTTACAATATCACAACAATATCTTAATAAATCAATTGTTTATCTAGAATAAATGCTAAACTCTATAACTGGCCACTGAAGTTAAGTGAGCGATTTCTGAAGTGTTTTAGTTAGATGTCTGGTTCAGACTATTCATGTTTGAAAGCAGAATACAGACTGTCTTGAAAGAATGCCTTCTAATTGTTAGTTCAAATCTTTTCAAATAATGCTGGTATGTCTGGAGGGAGTTTTATTGTCTTATCCCAACGGTTACTTGTCCCTTTGTCTCTTCAGTAGCATTGACCTAAATTATAGTACCTGGCACTTTCCCCTTCACTAAAATACACTGTTTGAACTAGCTAAAATTAACAAAATTATTTCACTATACTATTTTCAAAATTCTTATTTTCTTTCATTTCTTTCTTCCACTACAGTTGGTAGCTCTCACGCGATTCAGCACATCCGAGTCTATCCTGCCATCTTGGCTTATGATTACATGCAGGTATTTGAATTCCTCTACCTGTTCCAAAGCACTTCCTTCACATTCAATACGAATGGCCTCGAGGGCCCTACAATATGTGCATTACTTTATTTTTGTCCGGTAAAAACTGAATTTCTAAAATCTGGCAAGATCGTAATACTTCCTCCTACTAAAAGTAAGAGAAAATAAAAATAAAGAACCAGTACAAAAAGCGTTAATTCAATGTGTTAACAACAAATTATTACGTATACTAGAACAAAATAAATAAATAAACATGCTTAATGCAGAATAGCATATTACTTGCATGATTATAAAATGTTATAATCCTAATTTATTACTCTCAAAATTAATCATGTCCATTTTTCTTCTGGAAATTATCTCCAATTGTTTGAATCGATTAGTTTATTTCTAGTCTGTTTAGACAGAGTGATTTTGTCAACATTTAAACTGTTTTAAAAACTTTTGGAAATGTGATTTATAGTTTAGTCCATCAATTTCGTTTTATTTTCAGTCCAGTTAGTGTAATAATTTCGAATATTTTTAGTGTTTTTGTTTCAAATATTGGACAGTCGAATAATAATGTGGTCAAAAGTTTGTACAGTCTGTCTGTCCGTAACAAGAAATTTGCCTGCAATGATTAATGAAAATTTGACAATGTTCTAAGTCTAATTAATTGCAATAAAAGAAAGGCGTGTAAAAAAGCTTGATATAAATATTAATAAATGATCTCATTAGTTCGGATCATTCTATTTTATTCAGTGAATGATTAAATAAAATTTCTAAAAACAAGAAGTTGATGTCACTGAGCCACGGCTAGTTATAAGAATCTCAACCTCCTCAACTAATTTCAAATATCTCAAAATGCTACAGTAAATAGTTTTTTGATAATTGTACAAAAGAGTGAATATTATTATTTATCAATTTAATTAAATATTTATTAAGTTTTTATTGTTTCAAATGATTATCCAAATTGTAAAACTGAAAAATCATACTGCACACTTGGCAGATTATCAAGGTTTCTTTCTTTGTCTTATGGTGGGGAATGCCAGGCTGAATGTACAATGTCGCTCAGACTTGGCCCTAGATCCATACACTATTATTATTATTTCCTAATGTTACCTTAATTTATTCTTGCATTCAAATGTTTCCTAATTGTTTGAAACAAAAAAAACAAAAAACTTTTTGATTATAAAAAAAAAGATTGTATTTAGTTTTTGGTTACTTATATGATTGGTTTATTTAAAAGAAATCAAAATTGACCATTAATAATAGAGATGTTTGTACGGCACAATGGCCAAAGGAGTTTTTAAAGAAAAAGAATTCTTTGTTGCTCTACGTTTCGGGTACCATTGGTGCCCTTCTTCAGAAGCTCTGTGAAAATTTATTGGAGAAAATACAGTATTTATGCATAGATTTATAACAAAAAAAAAGAAAAATTCTATGTTGAAATAAAATAAAAAATTCTATGTTCTTAAAATATAAATCTATGCACTCTTTTATAACTACTATACTATAAAATACTATATTTTCTCCAATAAATTTTTACAGAGCTCCTGGAAGAAGGGCACCAATGGTACCCAAAACGTAGAGCAACAAAAGAATTATTTTTCTTTAAAAACTACTCTGGCTATTGCCGTATAAACATTTCAATGTAGTTTTAAAGCCTGACGATTTGAATACCATTTTGACCATTAATACTTTTGTGTCCATCATTTTTACTTTCTCTCAGATTAGATTGTTTTAGGGGGGATATTGCACTGCGACCTGAAAGGTTGTGCTGCAGGAGCCTTTTCAGTGCACTGCCTATCACTGGGTAGAAAGGTAGAAGTTCTTGGGAAGAAAAAAAGTCTAAAGGCAACACTGCTAGAATCAAATTCGGGACTTACCAGTGGGAGTCCAGCCTTCCTACTGAGAGCCTTCCCTTTTTTGCGAATTTCTCCAATTGGAAACTTCAAATAGTAGTATAAACTGTATATTTTATACTGTGCAAGTCTGTCTTATCGTACAGTTTATCAACCCATCCTGATTGATAGGCGAACGCCCCAAAACTGGTAAATGATCACAAAAAGAAGCAGCCTGTCACAGAAAGTATTCTGAGATGCTTCCCAGCTATACATACTCAACCACAACAATCTCTTTATAGTTTCAAAATTTGATATAACTTTGTTCCATATAGGCATGTTTTTACGGTAACCATTTTTTTTTTTTTTTTTAAATCATTATCGAATTTTTAAATCAGTATCGAACCTTTAAGTACTGACCTAGCCTGGGCTCTTTTTGCTTTCCCGATAATATGGAGGAACCAGTTTATTACTGAATGGAAATCAAGTTAGAAATACTAGTATTTAATTTTGCTTGGCAGTTTCAAATACCGTCTTCTTCTGCCAGTCCCATATCTGTGGCTTACTTCCAAGAGCTTACTGGTTCCAAATTTTGGAAATCAACATGGTACAATTTGATTTGATTGGGCGTGGGTATGTGGCGTCACTATAGCCCACCCTTCGGGGTGCAATCAGCCTTTGGCTCTCCAGGTTGGGGAATCCCTCACCTCGACTAATCTTATCCTGATCCTTTCCCCTTGTAGAGTTACCTGTAAGTATCCTGGGTTACTGATCCCCTATACTTGAGGCAATGGACAGGAATCAGTAGATGGAATCTGAGATCCATCGGGCGTGCGATCAGTCACGCTAGCTAGTTAAGAGTTGAAATACTGAACTACGGGTGCAAGCACCAGTTTCCAAGCCAATTGCTTCCAATTGAGGTTGGATTCATAGTGGCCGTGTTTTAACCAACAACGCCAATGATCGAGGTCATGAGTTGAGCGGGAGGAGACTCGCAATATAAATTAAACCCCGGTGCCAGCCCGTAGCTGGAAGCGCAATTGCTGGATGTGCGCGGTTCACAAGAGCCGCTAATGGGTGCCTTCTCTAGCTTCTGGGAGTAAAGTGTGACCATGTAGCTTAACCTGCCCTTAAATGGGTCAAGCGGGGGTGTGCCTAGGCACTTCCGCCGTGGAGAGGTATTGCACTAACGGTCTCTCCAAGGTGGTGACATCCCTCTCTTATTAAACGATCCCGTTGCTTGTAACAAGGGACTGGCAAACCCCAAGAGGGTGGGTATGGTCCTAAAACTACCCCCCCCAGTACCAAGAGGAAAGGGTTATCACGGGAAGAATGGTATAATTTGACCCCTCCACTTTAATAGTTGCGTTTTGTTTTGGAATATAATGGTTTAAACTTATTGAATATTTCCCTTATTCAACAGCTGAATCTAAAACGTGAAAGTTTAGGCATTCAGAAAGAATTACACTTATAAAACAATCCGTTATAATGTTGACAATATTTAAATATTAACAAAACTCAGCGGTCTAGAATTCTCTAAACATTATTTAACATAAAAAACCAACCATTTTTATACTGACCCATTTTAATTTAATTAACAATAATTTAATTTATTATTATTAAAACAATAATCTCCTATCTTTCCGAACGCTTCTTCCAGATAATTGAAGGCACTTCCGAATCCTCTATACATCCCATTCTTGCTGGAGTACCTCAAGCCAGTGTCTTAGCCCCACTACTTTATTCAGTCTATATATCCGACTTACCTACCTGCACTTCCCTCTACTTCTATATATACCTTTGCTGACGACACTGCAATTCTCTCCACACATAGTGATCCCACGCTCTCTGTCCGCTCTCTACAATCACATCTACATTCACTAGAACCTTGGCTGCAAAAATGGCGAATAAAAATTAATCCACATAAATCAAAATACAGTCTTTACACTGAAACGGAAAACTCTTGCCCCTTCTACTTACATAATTCTCCTATTCCTTCAGCCGACCATGTGCGGTACGTGGGACTATACCTCGACAAGAGACTCACCTGGAATCCTCATACACGACTTAAACGAATAGAATTAAACAAAAGATGTAAGCTTGGGCAAAAGATATACTTGGGCAATAGTGAAAATAAGACAGAACGATATATACACAATGGACCCGCTCACCTGTGATAATAATAGTTATAGATAGCGGGAGTTGTTGTAATAATAGCCGTAGTTTGTGTAGATTTTTTTTTATTATTATATTTCTTTATTTATTGCTTATTGTTTTTAGTGTCTTTTTTTAACAACTCTGATAACTCCAATACATATATTTTATATTTAGAGAAGTATTGTAACCTTAACAAATATATATTTCTATTCTGTTCTATTCTAATAATAATATTAGTAACAGTATTAGTATAACAACTTTTCCAGATGTACTTTAGGAAATATCAGATTAGTAACATTTATTTCAGAAAATATCAATTAGAGATCTAATTAATAAACATTAAATGATTTCAAAAAACATTAATAATTGTATTTCAAGTTAATAATTTGATAATAACATTTTGTTACTCAATAATTATATTTTCCATTGTTAAATGAAATGTAGTTGGTGATGGTGTGTTGTTTGCGTAGTAGTGGTAGTGGCTTGTGGCATAAGCGGTTTTGTAAAGGGCTTGTGTGTACGTAAGTTGTAAGAGAGAGAGAAGTATCAGAAATAAGAAAGTAGTCACCACTGCTAACAATAAATACATTCTATTAAAATAATAACTACAAGTTATTTGCAAAGAATGTATAAACTTATTAATATATTGTGGAAACTAGTTAGATCGATTTTACTTAAGGTTAATGCCTAAACTGGCACTGATGTTTACTGGTAGAATGTCTAGTTCAGACTGTCTTGAAAGAATGCCTTTTTTTCATAGTTCAAATCTTTTCAAATAATGCTGGTATGTCTGGAGGGAGTTTTATGTTGTATCCCAACTGTTACTTGTCCCTTTGTCTCTTCAGTAGCATTGACCTAATTATAGTAACTGGCTCTTTCCCCTTCATTAAAATACACTGTTTGAACTAGCTAAAAATCACAAAATTATTTCACTAAAACTATTTTCAAAATTCTATTTTTCTTTCATTTTTTTCTTCCACCAGATAAACTTGCAGTATGATGACTGTATGTATTGTGCTGAAAACTAACCACCAGCAATTTGTGTTCTTTATCACCAGTAAGTTGTAATATTTATCTATATGGGGGTATACAAAAAAATAACTATAATAAATGATAAATTTATTATTAACTAAAATTACTTGAATCACTAATCTTAATAGAAAGTGACTTCCTTTTCAAAAGGGGGGGTCTCTTAGAGTCGCATCACACTGAATTTAGTTGAGAAAAGTATAAGAAAATAATCATACAAAAATTAATATAATTTAATATAATACCTTATAATGAGTTTGATATCAAATAAAACTTGAATAATTAAAATATTTCATATATAAACATTGGTTGAAGGTTGGGTTTCACACTTCGTCACAGATACTAATTTCGGATAGCAGCCCTTTTTTATATACAAATCCCTCCCAGCTACAAATTTGATTGATCTAGATATACTACCTCCTCCAGCGGGGGGTTGTTGGTGTAGGGTTATGAGCATGGACTTGTAAGTGGGAGGACCCCAGTTCGGTCCAGCATATAACTGTTAAATTTTATATTTGTTTAAAAAATGTTAATAGTAAAGTAGGTGCTTCCGCCTCCGTCCACGACACCTAATTTGGTAGTTGGACGTTAAGCCCACCTAAAAAATAGGCATTACTTTACTTTACTACCTCCCTCCATTGAACAGTGGAAGGAAGGGAAATTCCCTTCTATTATAAGTAAAGGTATTCTACCTTCGTAACTGTTCATTATTGTTTTCACCCAACCCAAGCTTGTTTCGAAAAAAACCCAGGCTTGAGGTTGCACTAAATAGCAATCAATATTAACATATATTTTAACTAATCTATTGTACTTAATTATAAAATCATAATTTAGATATATATAAATATATATATATATGTTTTAATCATTTCTCCCAAAGCTCTACACGTTACAGAATAAATCAATGAAGGAAAAGGATCGTGAGTTTCGGTGTTTTTTTGAAAAAAATAAAAAAACTTAAATTCTTGCCAACGTTTCGACAAATATATTGTCTTTTTCAAGGCATAAAAATAAAAAAAAACTATTAAATAATCTTTAAAACATGTCAAAAAAATTGAAAACTGATTGTTTTAAAATTATTTAATAGTTTTTATTTTTTTTTTATTTTTTATGCCTTGAAAAGACAAATTATTGTCGAACGTTGGCAAGAATTTAAGTTTTTTTAGTTTTTCAAAAAAAGACCGAAACTCACCGATCCTTTTCCTTCATACAAGCCACGGTCGAGAAGAATCTTCCATAAATAAATCAATCTTGGTTAGTATTGTTAGAAGTGCAATTACGTCAGCAATTCGAAGATAACATTTCATCAATTTCTTACCATTTTTATGATTTGACTTTGAGTTATTCTTTACAGGATTTAAATATTTTGAAGTTTTCTGAAATATAATATTGATAGTTTTTTGAAATACAAATTAATAACTTTCTGGGGGAAAAAAATTGACGAGTCTGAATTATAAATCAAAATCAAAACAAATCTCAATAAGAATTAGGATAATATATAATGTAGTTGATGAGGAGAGAAATTTGGTTAGATTAATTAGACGAGATATGAGACACTGTTATATATGGCTATAAGTTGACTACACAAACTGCACTGGATTGTAATGATTTTATAGATAAAATGGTGGGAGTAGAGATATGACACGATGCGGGTATGGTTGAATCTGATAAAATAGATAGATGTCTAGATCTCTTACTGGCTTATATACAGGTTCTCCCCACTCTAGCCTGCTTAAGTGAGAGAGTACCAGAGAGAGTTTGATTTCTCTCGGTCAGGCTTGTGTTCTATCTCTTGCTGTTACAATTAGGACAAAATTTTTGAAATACAGCTGGAAAAAGAGTAGTAACAGTTTAAGTTGTCGAAACCTTCAAGACTGAACTTAATGAAACGCATCATTTCTTTTCGATGGCAACCATTTATCTGTTTACGTTATAAAACATTGTTTAGTAGGTTTCCTTTAATCTTCTTTATGTCTTTTACATCTTTTTTATTAAACAGATTTAACATATTTAATGCAAGAGTAAAATGATTTTACAATCAGTAAGGAAATATCAAAAGTATATAACGTATTGTAATGTTTTTCTTTCTAAACTAGCTACTGCAACTAGTTTTAAGTGGGTTCGAATACTCTAAACTTCAATAAAGAAAACACCAATTTATTGCTATACACAATAAATTATTAAATACAACGCTTAATAATAATTATTTCACAGTTTAAACACAAAAGTTCACTTTGTTCACTTTTGTACACTTTTCACAAACTAATAACTTCGTTTGTAACTGGGAACTCTCTACTCTCTGTGGTCCCTCTATTTATACCGGTAGCGAACCTTCCAGAATGTTCTCTAATATTCCAGAAAAAGCTAGAGCGCCGCCAGCGCTTCCTACGGCCACTAAGAGAACCTTAGGTACCTGTCTTCTCTCCTAGATGGCACCACTTGCTGCGTTACAGTATATTATATTATGTATATTAGAATATTCCATATAAATAACAAAAGCCATATTTGTTTGGACACTTCGGGCTCTAAATCTCGACTGCAAAATAGAGCCATTTTTATTTATTGTCAAAATAAGAAAGTATGTAGTGTTGTGTTTGTGCATTTCGAATTATTGCGTCAATTAGCATTTATGGGGATAAAATTATGTCTACTTATAAATTAGATTAGATCGTGAGTTTTGCGTGCAAGCAAGCTAACACTACTGCAACCCCCTTAAGTCGTGCCTGTGTAATTGGACATATTAAGATTCTTGCGAGTGATTCCAGGGTAAAGCTTGAAGGCAGCAGTTTCTTTGTTCCTGAAGCGGCAAACTCTCAGCCTCACAAGTTCCTCATACTGATATGTGCTTATTGGAGTGCTATTTTTCTCTTCTTCCTGACAAAATTTACACAAGCTATCCATTGTCAAGTCTATGCGAAGCCAGTGAGAAGACCTACAGTTTATCTTAGGGCACCGCAGCCTTGTTAGTATAGTTCTGTAGTAAGCGGTGAATAGCTAATAAACTTTTTCGCCTGCCTCTCGTCAGGGGTTTTCAACCACAAAAATCACAAGAAAAACAAAATAAAATAAAACTATCAAAAACAACAAAAATCACACAAAAAACAAGAAAAACCATTAAATTCATAAAAATAAACAACATAAACATTAAAAACAACAAAATTACCAAAAACCATAAAAACATTAAAAGTCACCAAAAAAAAACAACAAAAAGCACCAAAAATAATAAAAATCACCAAATATCACAAACAAACAAAAAAAACAAACAATAAAATAACCAATAAAAACAACAAAAAACACCCACACCAATTCTTGTGATCTATTGCGAACCTATGCTTTGATAGTTGCACTCATGAAGTATCTTGCATTACTACAAAAGGGTTTGGTTTATTAAGGGTTCCTATAAGAGCGACCAGGTCGCTTTTATGGTAATGTAATGTGGTTTCTATGAGGGCAATGGCCCTCGACAATCTCCCGCCTCGTTGCCCTCATACACACAATCCCAGGTACCCAGACTAGAAAAACCTTATTTGGGCAACTAATTTTCATGAGTAGCGCAAAAAAGTCTGATCTTATAGGAACTAATGGCTCATGTAGAAGCCTGGCTTTCTAAAAAAATGACGATTTATGTATTAAGAATAATAATAATAATAATAATACTTTATTAAGATAAAAGTATTAGAAGCATGGCATAAGCCGTCTGCTTGAGTTTACTGCAAATAAAATTTGTACTTATTATTAACGAAATAAATATAATGCTTAATATAAGTATAATAGCGCTTACGAAAAGTAAATATTATATATTATATATATAGATATATATATATATATATAGTACATAAGCAATATAAAAAAATACATTAAGCAATAATATATACAATACATTAAAATACAAAATATTACAATTCATTATTGTTTTCACCCAACCTTAAAAACAATAATGGTGTTCCCAAAGAAAACTAAACTAAATACAAATAAAAATACAAAATCTCTGGATGAAAAAAATAATAATAAAAACAAACTAAATATAAACAAACAAATAGGAAAGAGAACAGAAAAAAAACGTAATAAAAATAAAAGTACAATGGTATAAAATACTTGAGAAAAATATACCTATAATAATAATAAAAAAATATAGCTAAGGTAGCAAGCATAGAGGGAGATATTATTAAGTCGAATCCGCTATCCATTCAAGTCTGATTTGACAGGCATGGCGAGTGTAATGAATCAGTGGTAAATAGGATATTTGACCGTTAAAAAATTGAATATCTCCAGCCTGGGGAGAAAAGATTTGTCGAATTGGAGTTGCCGAAGCTCCAACAGGATAGGACATTCTCCAAGGAAAGGTATAAATCCTCGCGAACATCATAAGAGCAAAAAGGGAACATTTTCATTTATTATATCTTTATCCAGAGGATCCGATATGTTCACACGTACATGAACATGGTATATGTTACATGTTTAGTCCTTGAACGAGGAAATTTGTGTCCAATATGGACGGATATGGTGTTTTGGATTTAATGTATTTCACTTAGAGACAACACGATTTTATGTATTCTCCGTCTTATTTACCTCACGCAGGGCAGTCCAAAATGCTCATCGGGAATCCGGACTAGGCCACTAGTGAGACGTTGCTATGTTTTTCACAGAGCGCTTTCAGGCATCTGGTTGGATATCTTACTCGACATTGTGGTTCAAGGAGACATCACTACATAATTGGGCTCATTCCGGATCCATTTTGTAAAGCCTATGAGACAGAGGAGGAAACACCCATCCATCTTATGACTGATTGCTTGGGTTGCGAGGAAATTAGGTTCAGGACCTTTGGTCGGAATAGGAAGTGCTGTGGAAGAGCTTAGGATATTTCCGCTTAAGGTTATTGTCCGATTTATTCAGGCTACTGTGAATCTTAGATGGATTAGATCCGGGTCTGGATTTTTGTTATAGACCTGGTTTGTTGTTGTTTTTCTTGGGGTAGCTATATGGGCCCAGTGAGGCTTTGGTTAGCGTAGGGTTTCCCTCCCCATAGACAAATAATAATAATAATAATAATAATAATAATAATAATAATAATAATAATAATAATAATAATAATAATAATAATAATAATACCTCAGCAGCATAGATAAAGATCGATTAGCTCTGCCTGAAGACTGTCGACTGTCGAAAGACCTAGATATCATATCTAAAATTTGAACCCGGCGAGTGGCACGCCATCATCCGACCTGGAACCATCCGCGTACCAAATAAAAATCACCTAACATTGGTGGTCCATTCTCCCAAAGCCTCTCTGTCTGAAATCAATACATTGAAAGTTTTGTCAAAGCTGTATGTATTTAGAAGCTATTATTAACATCGTAAGTTTGGCCCAAAATTTTGTCTGCCTCCAAGTATCCCCGCATATGTCCACTATCTAGAACAGATGGGAATCTGTTTTTATTATAAAACTACATTGTTGTTTTGCTTATTAAAACGGTTTAAAAATCAGAAGAGTTATTTTTGTGGCTACTGGATACAAACGGAATTATTTTGCACTTAAGCTTCAATTTTCACCATCCAGCTAAGCATATTGTAATTATCTTTTTCTTTTTTTTTTTTTATTTTTATTTTACTGTTGGTTAAAACATTTATCACCATTAAATGTAACATTTTCAGAGCAAGAAAACAACAGAATATGTTTTCTGGAGAAAATTGAAATGCTGATAATAATCAAAATGATTATTGAAGCGAAATCGGTCTCAATTTAAATTACTGTTGTATTATTGATAATCATATAAATAATATTAACTCCTTTTGACTAATAATCATTTTATAGCTTGTTTATAAACAATATATGTATCAATGTGTATCATCATGTATTATTATATAAATATATTTAATTACATATTACCTTCTATTTCTGCTGATATATTCCCTTTTGTGTTAAATCACTTGTTCAATTTATAGAACATTATGGAATATATCGTTTCATGTTACATTAAAATGATTATTAATTTAAGCATCTGTATTTATTAGTATTAATTCATTAAATAAGTAGTATAAAATTATATAAATTCTGTATCCATTCATAAATCCATTCATAATTTAATACTCTCTTTTCTATCATATAATTTAATTTAATATTCCATTAAAAAATGGTTGCTCACAATCAGGCAAGACGCAAATATATGATATAGAATTCTTACTGCTTACATTTTTCTGTTTTTTTTTTTTTTTTTTTTTTTTTTTTTTTTTTTTTTTATTATTTTGTTAATAAAATCGTTTTCCATTAATTAATAATGAAGAAAATACAAATCTCTTTCGGCAATGATAGAAAATGAAGCTGAAAAATCGTGTCTCACAATGAAATACATACACACACAGACACAAGCGTGAGATATAGATGAATAGAAGGTGAGCGAGCAGTGCGTCACAAAACCCTAAAATCTGATATAACAAAAACCCTCACACAACTTTTCATTACGGTAATTATTGTAACTGAGAAATTTTCTATAAACTTTATCAATGTTTATTAAAAGTTTAGTTAGGCTTGCATTATTTTATAAAAGTTGTAGGGTGATTAGACAGACTTGTTTGAAACGTTCTCTTTACTCAACTTTTGACAAAGCTTTGTAACAACCTTTTAAATTTAATCCTAAATCATAGGTCTTTCCGAACAACTTTAAAAATAATTTTTACTTTCTTTTACTCCTAGTAAGAGGAAGTATTGTAATCGTGTCAAATTTTCGATATCGAGTTTTCACTGGAAATATCCGTGTGCGTGTGCGTGTGCGTGTGCGTGTGCGTGTGTGTGTGTGTGTGTGTGTGTGTGTGTGTGTGTGTGTATGTATGTATGTATGTATAGAACAGCATTAAAGCTTAAAAACGTAGAAAGTTGAAACTTGATATTCCGTTTAGGCATCACCATGGGATCTGACAGTGCGTTATTTGTCAAAATTTCCCAACCGGAAGTGCCATTCTACATGTTGTTGTTTTCTTTTTTACTTTTTTGCGATTTTCTCAAAAATGTCTTCGACGATTTTCTTTGAATTTGGTATATCAACTACACATAGAAAGAGCTACAACTTTTATCTGAAACATTTCTTCGCTTGAAAATTCATTTAAGGGTACTTCCGGGTGGAGAAGCGGGGTTAGGTTTTTCTTCTAAAGTGTGTAATGACATGGAAAGTCATACCAATGTCAAAGTGGTTCCAGCCAGCTGCTATCTTAACAAAGGATGGCAGTAATAAAAGAGCAATTTATAACCAGCGACCTAGCAGGCCGCCGTCTTCAAGACAATGCCGGCCAAACAAACAACAAAGCCCTTTTCAATACTTTACATCAAAGCAAGCACCGATAAGGTTGGCCACTGACCTAAATAAGGTCAGCAAACTACGAAGGTCGCACACTAGGACAGATGTCTTGGTGTGAGTGTGGCCAACACCGATATATAAACTCTATCATATACAACGAGAGGATCATTATATCTTATACGACGATACGAGCACGTCCATATACACGAGCAGCAGTTTACGCGACTATACACAGTTTCATTTAAACTTATTATCTTTTAGTAGTGCATCTTAGTTCGTTTATTTTATCATTCTAATTTATTACTTATTTATCTTCTATTTATTCCTAAGTATTTTGCTAGTTATTAGTTACCATTTATACGTTAAAATTATTGTTAAAATACAGTTTATTTTTATAAAATCCGTATTTATTAATAATTCGAGCACTAACTTCCAAAAACTCTCAACTAACTTCCGCCCTCTTCAAGACATCTACTACATCAGGAATCACATCAAACGATTCCATTACAGTGCTATTTCAGTTTATTAGACAATTCTATCATCCAAACAAACTTAATTAGAAATAAATAGATGGCTAAAATTCCGGGTTTCAAGAAAATTAGTAAACCGGAAGTGCGCTTTTAATGAGCAGGTTTTTTTTTTCAGTATTCCACGAATTTCATTAAATTTGGCACACAAACTATAAAATTTGTCAATTATAATTTTGAGAACTGGAATAAGAGTAAGTTGTGTGAGTGTTTCACACCAGATTTTTTTTTTTTTCAGAAAACTGTTTCAAATAAAGTTAGTCATGGTGAGTTTAGAGAATCTGTTAATCTTTAAATAAAGCATATTAACAATAATAATAATGCTTGCGTTGTGTAAGACTGATGAGGGAACGATGGAGAGCTGTATCCTGTGCCTGAAGTTAAAAAGTGAGAGGGAATGGTGAAGTGAGCTGTGGAGAGGTTACCACTATTGCACCCATTTTGCTCAGCGTTTCCGCAATGCGTGATGCCAATCATGATATTATGTTGGCCGTGGGGATTGTCCAATTGGTGTAAACTGGTGTAGGGATGGTGCTGAAGTCGTTGAGTGCAGGATTGCGCAAACTCAGAATCCGAGAAGCGCTTGATCACAGAAATGCAGCAAGCCGTGCACCTATGCAGAATTGTTCGAGGAACCCTACTAGATGAGCGTTGGCCAACGAACGTAGTCTCGCAAAGAATCGGACCAAACAGAGGAGAGTTTATTTATTGGAGATTTATGTCTATTATTTATTTATTTCTTGTAGAGCCTCCAAATTACCGGATTTGGAGTGATGCTACAAGGTATATTAAAATAATAATAATAATGAGCACAGTCAATCTTATACTGGGCTCAAGTGGTGTTCACTGTCTACATCTTAACAAACACCCGCCCAGATATTATAGTTTGCCACGATAAGATCAAAGGTCAGGTGTTCTTAATTTGATGCTTCCGTGCCAGATGTCGCTAACATGATTCCTACTATTCCGAAATAGTATCGAAATAGAGATCATTTATGGCGGAGATATCTACTCTGTGGACGGAGAAGTTTCCAGTTTAGTGATCATGACCCTTGATTCTTCCAAGTACGGTACCTTAATGCCACGGTCATTGGGGTAAGGGTTAGGAAGGTTAGAGCTTAGAAGTAACCTCATGTATGAATTGCACCCCTGTTGAATAGCTAGTGAGGTCCTACAATAAGAGTGCAATAACCAGTAAACACACGGTAGCCCTTTCCGTCCAAGTATTGTTACTTTGATAGTCAAAGCTTTTAAGTGAATTTGTTTTTTCATTCTCTCTTTTTTAATATCTATTTATGTATCCAATTTATCTAACTATAGTTATTTATTTATTTATTAATAATAAGAAACAATTACCACCCTTGTTTTGGGCCGCGAGGTAACATTATCCCAGCTAAAACAACCCCCATTATCACTAACAACTTTTTTTCATACTCTAGGAACCTCAAAATTTTGCTTACCAATGAAACATTGATTTGGAAAATTTGAAACGTTCGCAATACATTCTCTTACAACAGTAAGAGAAAGTGAGTAATTGGCCTGAGACTTTTTTGAATAGTATAGTTGGAACATCTTATGTTTTCTAAGAATTTATAGCCCCGGGGAAAGTGGTTCAGTTGGAGCAAAAATTTGGGTAAAAACATCTAAAATGTCCGTGCAAAACCTGATAGCTTCCATTGGCAAACCACTTAGTTAAGTTGCCAGGAGAAAAGGAGTAGTTTTACAAGATGGGCTCAAGAAAGATGCGTTTAAAGCTTTCCCACATTTCTTTCTTAACCATCCAACACTTCTTCCTTAAGCATTCCACCTTTTCTCTTAACCATTTTCTCTCTCACACACTCTTTCTTATATATATAGGATGTCCCAAGGTATATGGATAACGACTTTTTCTCGGAAACTAAGATAGCTAGAAAAAAAACTAAAAAAAATACGTGTCCCCGTAGTTTTTTTTATTAGAAAACCAAATTTAATTTGCAAATTTGTTTTGGTGCTTCGAGAAGCGAGATACAGGCACCAACTTCATTTTTTCAAATAGGGTAGTGTGGTTTTTATTAAAGAAATAGATTCCTCTATTTTTTGTAAGAAAAATTTACTTGAACGGTTTTTTTTCCTGTGAGTGATATTTTACAAGTTATGAATGAAAACATGATTCCTATAAGAAATTTCAAAATGATAATTATAACGGTTTTTTTTTATTGAATAAGAAGAAAAGTATTATTTTATTATCAATTTTACTCCTCATTAATTACAGATGTATTTCTTTGGCCGTAAAGTACAATTGGCAGGAAAAAGCATTTGTATGCATCTCTAATGGTGGGGGCCAGTTCGAGCAAGATCTGTAATTAATGAGGAGTAAAATTTATAATAAAATAATACTTTTCTTTTTATTCAATCAAAAACCCGTTATAATTATCATTTTGAAATTTCTTATAGGAATCATGTTTTCATTCATAACTTGTAAAATATCACTCACAGGAAAAAAAACCGTTCAAGTAAATTTTTCTTACAAAAAATAGAGGAATCTATTTCTTAAATAAAAAACCACACTTCCCCATTTGAAAAAATCTGGTGTGAAACACTCACACAACTTTCTCTTACTCCAGTTCTCCAAATTATAATTGACAGCTTTTATAGTTTGTGTACCAAATTTAATAAGATTCGTCGAAAACTGAAAAAATTGTTCAGTAAAAGCGCACTTCCGGTTTACTAATTTTCTTGAAACTCGGAATTTTGGCCATGTATTTATTTCTAATTAATTTTGTTTGGATGATACAATTGTATAACCTACTGTGATAGCACTTTAGAGAAAAATAACCCCACCCCTCCCCCAGAAGTGCCCTTAAATGAATTTTCCTGGAGAAATGTTTCAAATAAAAAGTTGTAGCTCTTTGTATGTGTAGTTGATATAACAAGTTTAAAGAAAATCTTCGGAGCCATTTTGAGAAATTGCCAAAAACGTAAAAAAAACAACTAGTAAAGTGGTACTTCCGGTTGAGGAATATTGACACATAACGCACCGTCAGATCCCATGGTGATACCTAAACGTAATATCAAGTTTGAACTTTCTACGATTTTTCGTTTGTGAGCTATGCTGTTCACATACATACACACACACAGACACCACACAGACACACACACAGACACACACACACACAGACCATTCGCTAAAAACCACTTTTTTGGACTCAGGGGACCTCAAAACGGATATTTCCGGTGAAAACTCGATATCGAAAATTTGACACGATTACAATACTTCCTCTTACTAGGAGTAAGAGAAAGTAAAAAATGAAGTTGGTGCCTGTATCTCGCTTCTCGAAGCACCAAAACAAACTTGCAAATTAAATTTGGTTTTCTAATAAAAAAAACTACGGGGACACGTATTTTTTTTAGTTTTTTTTCTAGCTATCTTACTTTCCAAGAAAAAGTCGTTATCCATATATACCATGGGACACCATATATATTTATATATGCTTGCAGGAATAGAAGTGTTACTTAAAAATTTATAGAAAGTTTCAGAGTGGATATTTTTTCCAAATTAAACAGTGCCAATAAAATTCTATTGTTAAAGAAAATTACAGCGTTATTGATTTTTCCCCCGCTCTTCAAAAACATTCATTCAGAAAGATTGAACGATAAATTTATCAATCAATATAAATATTTTGCTTTTTTGTTGCAACGACTCGCATTATTTTTTTAGATAAAAAAACTTTATTTCTACGTATATTATTATTATTATTATTATATGGACAATTGGAAATAAAATACCTAATAAAAAATCTATTTATTAAATAAAATAAAAAAATATATTAAAATACTAGTATTTATCCTATCTTTATAAATCTTAACTCAGTTTTGCATAATTATAAAAATCCACAGCGTTTGAAATTTTTACTAGCGTGAGTGCATTGATAAAAAGTAAAAAAAAATAACAAAACTTAATAACAATTTAGCGTGACTAAAATAACCATTTAAAATAGAAATAAAAAATCATTACCACCCCTTCATAATGACGGATGGTTTGGCGTACAAACAATATTTTTACTGCAAGTTTTAAGATCAATTAAAAAAAAAATTATTCTACCATTATTTAGTCTGAATAATTGAGGAAACAAAAAAAAAAAAAAAAAAAAATTATACACCCCGTATTAATTAAAACCTTCTTGTAATTCATATACCTAGCATAATTAATTTAGAATTGTAATGAGTATAGAAATAAATAATTATCCTGTATTATTCTCTCTTTCTCTCTGTAGTTTTCTGCTTTTTAACATTTTGTAATTGGAATAAATTAAAAAAAAAAAAAAAAACTGAATTCATGTTTATTTATTTATGGAGCCATTCCAGCGAGGTATTGTAATTGTATAACATTTTCGAAATTGAGTTTTCATCTTAGTTATTAATTTTATATGATCATCTTGTTTTAAGAAAAAAATAGAATCTCGCAACAAGTTCAAAATTAAACTTGTACTTACGAGTTGACAAGGATATCTGAATTGAATCCGTAAGAACACTTAAGAATTTCCATAACTCAATTGAATGGCAGCATTTTTTTGTTTTGGCATTATGTTTAAAAAAAAATAAAGGAAGGTCATCATCATCATCATCATCATAATCATTCCCCCAGTTTACCACTTAAGCAGTGTTAGGGAGTTTTTTTTGTAGAATGCAGTCCAACTCTGTCTGTCCCCCGCTAGCTCCTTTCTCTTCTGCCAATCTATTCCTCTCTTCTGGACAGGCTTTTCTAACACCTTCCTCCCATTTCCATCTCGGTCTACCTCTCTCTCTTTTCCCTTCCACCTGTGTGCCGTATACAATCTTTGCCACTCGGTTAGGTCCTTGCATAGCAGGTGTCCCAGCCATCCCAAACCTGTTTTCTTCTATCTTTTCTACAGCTGGTCTGGTTTCGAGCTTTGCCCTGATCGTTGTGTTACGGATCCTATCTCCTCTGGTTTTACCTTCCACTTTCCTCAAAAACCTCATTTCGGTAGCTTGAATTTTTGATTTATTCTTAGAGGTTAAGGAGGTCCAGGACTCGCTCGAGTATGTTAGGATAGGAAGGAATGTTGATTTATAAACAGCCATTTTTGTAGTCTTAGTCACCACCTCGGTGATTCAGGAAGCCTCTCTTGGTCGCCTCAAACATCCTGCTCGTCGCGCTTACTCTTTCGGTTATTTCCCGATCAAAAATGCCATTCTCCTGCAGGTGTGCGCCTAGATATTTGAAGGTCTCCACTCTCTCAATCACCTTTCCATTTAATCTGATGACCCTCATTGGTTTCCCGGATTTTTTGCCTATCTTCATGACCTTTGTTCTTTCCGGATTAATACTCATGTTTATGCTAGTTAATTCTTCTTGGAGAATCTGCAGGTTATTCTGAAGGTCTCGGTCATTTTCCGCGAGTATTACCAAATCATTGGCGAACGCCAGTACGGATAGGCTAACTGGTCTCAGGTTTAGGTAACCAAGATTAAATTTCTTCATCCTTTCCTTACCATTTTTTATGGCTGTGTCCAATACCAAAATAAATAGTAGCGGACTTAGGCTGCATCCCTGTTTTATGCCCACTGACGTTTCAAATTCTGGGGATACATGCCCGGCAAATCTCACCACACTTCTTGTCTTTGATTAGAGACTTCTAACTGCAAATACCAATCCTTTGTGTACTCCTTTCTCTCTTAGGGCTTTATATATATTTTCCTTTCTCACCCTGTCGAACGCCTTAACTAGGTCAATGTAACAGACCGATACTCCCTTGCCTTTTTCGATTACTTTTTCCATGACCTGTCTCACAGTGAATATAAGGTCTTGCGTGCTCCTGTTGAATCGGAGTACTGCTCACCTACTAGCTTATGTTCGACTATCCTCCTAATTCTTTTCTCTATTATTTTTGCATAAAACTTTCCCGGTACACTCAGAAGAGATATCCCTCTGTGGTTGTTGCAGTCCCTGTTGTCTCCAAAAAGGAAGGAAGGTTCCTTCAAAAAAAAAGAAAAAAAAAAGAAGTTTATTATGGCGCAGACCCCGAAGCTAAGGTTTATTGTCGTAATGAGTTCGATTCCCAGTCTTGGCAGGGTGATGCTTGAAATTGTTGAGTGTATATTGATTATATTATCTTTTCATTAAATATGAGTTAGTAAAGGTAGTTGCTATACGCGCCCGTCCACGTCACCTGATTGGCAGTTAAACGTAATGTCCACTTGAAAAAGGGAGCATTACTTTTTATACTTTCTTTTAATAAAATCGCATAATGTAATCATATTGCCGCATATTTAGGGGGAGGGGAGATATCAAATATATTTAAAAAAAAAATAAATAACGCCAGTAATCTATATATATAAAAATTCAGCATCCCAATGTTTGTGGCCGCAAAACTCGAAAAGTAGTCGATGGATTGGCTTGCAATTTTTACACAACGTTACATTTCTATATAAGAGTGTTTATATATACTTTTTATTCCGACGTTCCCACGGAAACGGCGTTTCTTGAGTTTGGCAGAAATAGACAGACGCAGACGCGTTGCTATCATGGCGCGCCCTCTGCCGAAGATATTGTGTACAGAATACATCAAGAAACGCAATCATGGCTTGGATTTCACAGAAGAAATATACAATGAAGGACTAATATTCATTGAGGATCTTTGTCTTGCAATGTGTGGCAAGTTGTTGGCACTATTTAGAGTAACAGTAACCGAATAGGTCGATCAATGCAACATTCGAGAGACAATTGCTCAGAGAACAATCATACCAGAGAAATGACTTACAGCTATTCGTCTAAGAAAATATACTGAAACTCCTTTAAAAACGGACGCTTCAGTTGGAATTGGAAAACCGTTCTTAATTTCCTTAATCCTGGCTAAAATCCGTTCAAATGGCCATATTGCGTTAGCACTTGCTTCTTCAGGTAATGCTGGTACGTTGATGGAAGGAGGTAGAACAGCGCATTCAGCTCTTAAAAACATTCTTTCAGTTAAAAACATTTTTTCTTTCCTTCCTTTCAGTTCACAGCACCACAAAGTAGAGTATTAAATTGAATGATGTGTTTTCTTGTTGAATCTATGTTACCTGTCATACTTCTAATTACTTACCTAATAATTAAAATCAGGCTGAGCCACAGCTAAGCGTGGCCGGGTTTAGCTAGTATTTAATATATTGATTTCTGTTAATAATAATTGTTGGATGATTCATTTATATTTTCATGATTAATTAGAAATAATTTATTTATTTATTTATTTATTACTTCATACCCCTCCTAGTAACTGCGTCTTCGAAGTAATTGTAATCGTGTAAAATTTTCGATATCGAGTTTTCACCGAAAATATCCGTTTTGAGATTCCTTGAGTCCAAAAAAATTGTTTTTTAGAAAATGGTCTGAATGTATGTGAACAGTATAGCTTAAAAACGAAAAACTGTAGAAAGTTGAAAATTGATATTCCGTTTAGGTATCACCATGGAATCTAACAGTAAGTTATCTGTCAAAATTCCTCAACAGGAAATACCACATTACTAATTAGTTTTTTTTTTTTTTTTTTTTTTTTTTTTTTTACTTTTTTACGATTTTCTCAAAAATAACTCTTAACGATTTTCTTCAAACTTGTAATATATCAACTACACATACAATGAGCTACAACTTTTATTTGAAACATTTCATTGCGAAAATTTATTTAACGGAACTTTTGGGGGAGAGATGAGGGTTAGGTTTTCCTCCAAAGTGCTATTTCAGTTTATTATACAATTCTGTCATCTAAATAATATTAATTAGAATTAAATGTGTTGTTGAAATTCCGAGTTTGGAATAAAAAAAAACGGATGCCCGGAAGTGCTTTTTTCCTGAAATGCATTTTTCAGTTTTCTGATTTTTTTTTTGGTTACTTTCCTGCGATTTTTTTCAAAAATGACTCCGACGATATTATACAATTCTAGAGAATCCAAACAAAATTAATTAGAAATAAATAGATGGCAAAAATTCCGAGTTTCATGAAAATTATTAAACCGGAAGTTCACGTTTACTGAATATTTTTTTTTTTCAGTTTTCGACGAACTTCAAAGAATTTCATCAAATTTTGGTACAAAAAACTGTAAAATTTGTTAATTACAATTTTGGAAAACTGGAGTAAGAGTAAGTTTTGTTGTGTCACATCAGATTTTTTTTTTTTTTTTTTTTTAAGAATAGAAAACATGCCTGCAAGGGGTATCTGTTGCATGCAGTTACTTGGGGAGTAGCGACCCCACGGATTACTACAGCTCAATATTCCAAGCACTTCGTCAGATCAGGTCACATACACTTAAACTATATACACTCTACGCTTTACAAGGACCAAAACAGTACCCAAACTAGGGTCTCCGTGTTCCTAGTTAATTGGCGAATGCCAAGGGAAAAGGAAGGGATTAGCTAAGTGGTAGCACGCTGGGCACTAACAACGCGGAGGTCCGCGGGTTCGAATCCAACCTGCTGCACTTAGATTTTCTCTTCCTAGGAGCCTCTACGACTCACTGTCCGGTGATGGGCAGTGTTATCTACAGCTAGAGAACACTGCTTGGAGGCCGGTAGTGCACTGAGAAGTCTCCGGGTGACACAATAGATCTTTTTAGGTCCCCTTCAACAATCTACAATCTACAATGGGGAACATGTTTTATTTTAAAGATATGTTTTACATTATCAATATTAAATGTATCAATTTTTTCTTTTTATGCAATTTTTACTTATTATTATTCCTAAAAGGGGAGGGAAGTAAACCCTACGCTATCCAAAGCCCCCTCGGGCCCATATAGCTACCCCTAAAGATTACCTACCACTGGGACTAGAATGAAAATCCAGGCCCAGGTTTTAACCATCTAACTTTCACAACAGACCGAACAAATCGGACCAAAACCTTAAAAGGACACAGCTTAAGATCCTCTACCGACATCCTATTCCGGCCGAAGGTTCTAAACCTAATCTCCTCACAACCCAAACAATTCGTCATCAAATGCATGGGTGTTTCCTCCTCAGTTTCACAAACTCTACAAAAAGGGTCAGGCACAAGTCCCATTATATAGAGATGTCTCCTTAAACCACAATGCCCAGTGAGGAATCCAACCAGATACCTGAGGGAGGTCCGTGAAAGACATCGGACCCCACTGCTCAAAGCTCCGTCCGGGCCCCCAATGAGCATTTTAGACTGCCGACAGCCCACTGCACTCATCCATAAGGATGAGTGCTGTGAGGTCATCCACGTCTGAAAGCCCGACAAACATGTGTCAGAAGACACACCAACAGCAGGCTCTGGACCAATGAAAGGAAGAGAGGCACCTAATTTGGCAAACCTATCCACCTCCTCATTCCCAAAAATTCCCATATGACCTGGAACCCAAACCAGAAGTACATCCTTTAATGAAAAAAGATCTTCCAGTCTTCTAGAACATTCCAACACCAATCTGGAAGTGAAGACACATGAATTAAGCGCCTTCAACGCAGCCTGGCTATCCGAGCAGATACAAAAACCTTTTAAATTAGTGTTACGCACCCTCTCATCCAAAATACAGCAAAGAATTGCATAAACCTCAGCCTGGAAAACGGTGGCCCACTCACCAAGAGGCGCTACCAAATGATCTCCCGTCTCAAAATAGACGGCAGACCTACCATCCATCCTGGAACCGTCCGTGTAGCATCGGAGATAATTCTCCGGAATCACACCAGACGGACCCAGGGTTAACCAATCTTCCCTAGAAGGCAACCTAACCCTGTAGGAATGACCAAAGACAAAAGTCTTCAAATTCCTATCAGAAGGGAAACCTGTAATGGGAATCCTTAAAAGCATCTCACAATAAATGGTAGAATGACCATATCGCTTACCCTGCCAAAAACCTGCCTGTTTAATTCTATAACAGGCTTTCATTGCCTGGTTTTTCACCTCCACAAAAAGAGGTGGAATCCCTAACAAAGTCTCCATAGATGCGGTCGGTGTAATCCGACAAACGCTCCAGTCACCGCCAGACAAGCCAAGCGTTGGACTTCTTCCAACAGCTGCCTAACAGATCGTGTTTCAATGCGACGCGACCACACCAAAGCCGCATATACCAATCTAGGTTTAATGACCATACAATAAATCCAGAACATCATCTTGGGAGTGATTCCCCAGTTCTTCTTTACCTACAACTCTTCGACATTGCCAAAAGGAGATTATCGCCTCTTTGATGTTGTGTCTTAACATGTAATTTTTACTTTCTCTTACTGTTTATAAGTGGAAATATTGCGATTTTCTGTCAAAGTTTCGAAACTGAAATTTCAACAGAAATATATATGTTCACCAGCAATACAGTCTTGCGTAAAATTCTAGTCCTGAAAATTGTTTAATTCTCTAACCAGGTACGTGACTAAAGCGTTAAAATCAGTCAATCGGAAGTGCCGACTTTGCTGAATATATTTATTTTTAGCTTTTTGTGGGATTTCTTGAAAGTGGTTTCAAAGATTTTCTTTAAATTGGTATATCGAATTAATCGTAGAAAGAGTCACAACTTTTATTTGTCATATTTTTTTAGCGGGAAATTCATTTAGAGTAGAGGGGGAGAAGTTAGGCTTTCCTCTAATGACCACGGTGGCCAGTCGACTCCGCGGTGGAGATTGAATCCATAAGTAGTAACCTGGTACGAAGCAATATGCCTGGCTAAAGCATATACTCAAAAAGAGTTTGCAAAAAAAACAAAAAAAAAAAAAAAATTAAAAGTTTATTAATTATTAGAAAAACATTTTTTCTTCGAAATTTCCTTTGTCATATTGATATTTTTTTTTTCTTTTCATCTTTTTACCTCTAGCATTTTTGCACCTGCAAAATAAAGCTCATTGAAGCGTATTTCCTTTGATAACTCACTATTCTTCAAAAGTTTTCTTTTTTTTATTGCACGCTATTTTATTTTTGCTCTAAATTTAGAAATACTTGCTTTATAAATATTGCATTATAAAACAATATGTGTATTTTTTTTTGCATAACTTTCAAAAGATTTTCTTGCATTGTCTAGGTGTAATCGCTACTTAATCTGCTCACTTTTCGTGTGATAAATCTAGAGCGCATACAGTTTTTTTTATTTTTTTTTTATACAGTTTATAACAATTTTTTTTTTTTTTTAAATAAACTGAATTTCGTTAAGATGAGAAAGTATATTTATTTTAAAAAAAGTTTGACTTTATCCTCCTATATACTTTGAGATTACTAAGTTACTAACTTACTTGGACCGTGGGCTAGAAGTTTTTTGTTCACTTAATCCACAAGCTGACCCCCAGGCCATCACCACTTGAACCTATTCCTTTTCCTACTTTTAAAAAGTTCATTTCCTCCTATGAACTTAACAAATTCAAGTCTAAGCATCTTTATTTTGGATTTCCTGGAGCCACATCAGCAATATCTTGTAGAAATCACGACTTTTTTACTTTCTCTTATTATTATTATTCCCAAAAGGGGAGGGAAGTAAATCCTACGCTATCCAAAGCCCCCTCGGGCCCATATAGCTACCCCTAAAGAATACCTACCACTGGGACTAGAATGAAAATCCAGGCCCAGGTTTTAACCATCTAAGTTTCACAACAGACCGAACAAATCGGACCAAAACCTTAAAAGGACACAGCTTAAGATCCTCTACCGACATCCTATTCCGGCCGAAGGTCCTAAACCTAATCTCCTCACAACCCAACCAATTCGTCATCAAATGCATGGGTGTTTCCTCCTCAGTTTCACAAACTCTACAAAAAGG